>JARSSU010021483.1:0-7500 GCA_029619165.1 Eurosta solidaginis
ATGGGTTGAGCAATTTGTATGTGTGACCGCGGTTGGATGTAGTTTGTGTTCGCTGCGATCAAAGTGCCGTTGTTGTTGATCTTGTTGGGGTGTCGATTGGAATTTTAAACGGTGATTCGCACTCTCGTTTCTTCTTACGGTAGCCTATTTACGACTTTTAGGTGCTCACCCAAGCCAAGTGAAGCTGTGGATGGCAGAAAACGATTGAGGGTTTCACTTTTTGAATTCAAGTTACTAAGAATTCGTTTATTTTAGGAATCTACGTAATAGGCTGGATAGAACCGCAAAAGACCTTGCATCGACGTTAAAAGATGTTGACTCTTAATTTCCCTTCAAGATGGCGTTAAATTCAGAATTAGCTCCTAAAGTTTACTGCGCCTTATTTGGCTTCTTTAGTCGTGAAGAAGTTTCTTGTTGACCGTGAGAATGCCAAAGCTTTCAAAGCAAGATGTGAAGAGTTGATCTGAACTTATATTTCTGAAAACACTCAAAGAGTTCCAAAACACGAGAGAAAGAAAAAGCAAGGACCTTTTAGCACCTCATCAAGGAATGTCCAACGTCATAGGACTGGATCTGCAAAAGGAGATTTTTCGATGTAGCATTCTCAACCTTGGTATGGAGTCTATATATTTGGGGTTTTCACCACCAGATGTCCTCTGCTAAAAGTATTATGAGGGCACATTTAGCGTTGCTTTACATTCTGATGAAAGCCGAAAGCAATGTTAATAGCCAAGGCAGGAGAGAGAGCATTTCGTTCTGCACTACAGTGTTAAACGTGTCAGGGTGAGGGGTCAAAATTAGAACTAAATCCGTCTCCTAGTACGATAGTTCTGCGCTAACTCGGAACGTATATGGTGCTATGCAGAGGATGTAATACGGCGCTGCAGACAAGACGCTATAGGTTTCTAGAAGCACGCCTCTACCTCAGTTAATATCGGTAAGAAAGTAAGAAGGTATAAATTAGGAAATATGTATCTCTTTTCAAGAATGTGCCCCCATCCGTCACTCACTGAGACCGTACACAATCATGGGTATTAGCGAACAAAAGAGGTAAACGCTTTAGGGTTATCCAAGATCACATACGCATTCTGCCCCCTATCGACTTACAATGATTGGCTGAAAAGGCCATTCATGATGCAGAAAATTGGCTCACCAGCTACAGACATCAATTGCCGACGCTGATTTGACGAAATAACAGTGAGCGTGAGAAATATCTACGGCTAGATACTAGATGACATAGTGGGTTGCGGTATATACATGGGAGAACATCGGAAATTATCGCCTTAAAAGATAGCCTATAGAAAAACTCAACAGATATGCGCAATTCACAAGAATGTCGTTTTCATTGAAAAGTTTTAAGATCTTAGTGGTCTCCATGGTTTCTAAAATTTGATTGAGACATAGCGATAAGACAATAGGAGACCTACTAAATTCGCTGAAGTTGTATAGCAGAGAGCGCCACGAATCTAGCGGTCAGCGGTCAACAGCTCCAGACGTACCCTTCCTTTGTCTGCCAGAAAGCGGTTGCACTCTCTTGCAATGTAAATAGGCAGATCTGGCCCGACAAATAAAGTGTGTACCTCTTCTGGTCAGATCGGATGCCCTTTATTCGGCTGGATCATATATAAAGGTAAACTGATGGATTGGTTACATGTAAAATACTAAGGACTTTCCAAAAATGACTGCTGCGGTAGAGAGCGGAGGGATGATAATGAGCTAGAAATGTAGACAAATCCGTTTGTCGCCAGCCTGCACTGTTCAGGACAGGACATTTAATTAATGGTGTGCAAAAATCGGGGACTTAGATCGCTATAACAAAAATAAGTGCGACAGGACAGTTTTATGAGCTCTTCCGAGTGGATTATAATGGGCAAACGGACTAAATGCATCTCTCTCCCTTGGGCAGGGACAGACACTCTATTTAGCCCAACCTAATATCGGTAGAAACATACCGAAGGCAACTATTATCTCTGACACAGTTGCAGTTCAGTTTTATGAGCTCTTCCTACTGGAATCATAATAGGCCAGCGGCCTGAATAGATGTGTGTTTTTCTTCTTTTTTTTTGGAAAGGCGCAGTCACCACATCTAAAGCCAACCTAACATCGGTAAGAGCACAAGGAATATGACTATAATCTCCATGCAGTTGCAGGAATGCTTTCTTCTCTGAAAAAAAGTTACAAGATTTCAAACAGCATTGCAACTCTTCTTAAATATTTATTTCTACAAACAACTTAGGGATATCGATTTTCTTAAAAAAAACGTGCCACGCTAATCTAACTTAGCTTTACCGCCTGTGCTAGTTGCCAATGGTTTCAAGTCTTCTCCAAACGAAACTGAAAAATTTTTCTAATCACTAACCGATGCAACTACAGATACGCATATCAGACCGCACTTTGAAGTGATTGAGAAATTATTTTAGCGAGCTGTGGCATTAAGGTCCCGACGGTACGCACTTAAGCTGTCAATGACAATTGCCGCTCCAACTGGTCAGCGATCAAAGACGTTCGTGTTCACTTTGTTTCAACAGATGAACGAATGATTTGGAAATTATAGACCATTCAGTCTTCCACTGCTCTCACCTACTTGCCGATAATCCCAGAGCTGCAGCGTCCAGCAAACAATGTGCACTTCCAAACAACGATCAAAGACTCCAATCGAAACTGGTGGTGTCAAGCAAATCAACATTGGAATTTCGCGCAATCCAATTGTTTTGGTCAAAGCATTTTGTTGTTTCTGTGTGCGATTTGCGCTTAAAAATTAAAATAATAAATTTGTTAAACCAAAAGTATCGGCGGCTTGTTGGCGTGAATTGCTAAATTGGCGGCGGCTATGGCTGTGTTGGCAGTGGCGATGACGATGGCGGTAGCGTAGCACGGCAGCAACTTATCAAAGTGACACCAAACAACATCAGCAAATTCCAGCAAATAAAAATTTCACTCTCAATTGCGCGTATTTAAGGCTACCGGGGATACGTGAAGCTGCGCGCGGAGCCAACGAGCTGTCGCTATTCACGCATACCAATAAGTTTAATGAGCGTAACAGCAACATACGGCGGAGTGTAGCAACGCTTGTAGGAAGGATGCTGATGTGATGGTCAAATTGGATGCGATCCGTTTATACATAGCTCAGACCAGACTCAAGTTGGCTTGTCGCCATGAAAGAAAGACATTTGAATGCCAATGTCGCTTGCGAGGTTTATAAATTTTTAGCTTTTCGGCGGGTTGCAGCACATAAAATGGAACTGTCAAAGCGAACAAGCAATTGTCTTATTGTGCTGCAGTGAGCTCATTGAGACGGCGATGGCAACTGCTGTGGCGTCATACGCGTACGCGCAAAGAGCGGCATTGTAATATATAAATTGTAGCAGCAGTGTTGATGAGATGACAGCGTCATTGAGTTACGAATACCGTGCGGTATAGCGACGGCTTTACTTTACAAGTTTTCTCTTTATTTTCTTTTTTTTTCTGCCATCACCACTCATTCGCGTCAGCGCTGAGAAAAAAATCGAAGCAAGGATTATTGATGAATCAATAAAAGAAATAGCCAACGCCACTTGCGCTACAGCTGACGTTCAACCGCAAAGTCACCCTAGACGTGTGGTAGGACGAGGGAACATTACTGAGTTCGCGATCGCCTTTCGGACTGTCTACGGAGTGCATGATAAATTCAACGATCAATGCATATAAAAAGAAATAAAATGTTGAAAAATGTATGCAAATGAATTATCGATAATTTGAAATGTCATCCAAAAAATGCCTCTATATAAATAGCATGTTGCATGCAACGGCGGTTTGGATGTATGGTATACTGCTTGTTAAACAGCGCGCGCAGTAGAAGGGGTGTCGATGATCACCACGATCGACAACAGCAGCGTTGAACAGAATGTCAGCGACGAGAATGAAACTATTTGAAAAAAGTTTTCGTTTCAGTAATATATTGTTACATTTTTGACTGAAGGCCAATTTAAATAAAAACACAACTTTTTGTATTATAGTTGTATAATTTATTCTTGTCGATATTTCGGCTAAAGGCTATTACTTGTTATCAAAATGTTTTCGTTTTAAGTTTCTGTGTCGGTTACGTGTTAGATCAGGTAAGGTTACAAGCACTGGGCCGAGAAGTTGCATCCTAACAACGTCACCTACGGTCTCGTTTGTGATTATCTAACGATAAGTACCCTTACTGCACGAGCTACTGCGGATCGTACCACTTTGTGGAGTCAATAAATTTAGATATCTCCGCGAAATCATTTAAAAACGACTGAACGAGAGCAGGCAATTCCTTCTACTAATATCGGACAGTAGTACAAAAGATGCTTCACGCGTCTCACCTCCTCAATACATCTGCAGCTACAGCAGTATCCTGAATATTAGAGCCTATCCTAGAGACGTGAGCACCCATTAACCATGATCGGTGCGTCATTTAACGTAGGAGCCCTTTATCATAGGAAGGCCAAACCAACCTTGATAACTCGCAAGCAGGAAGCGCCGACCAGAGTCGACTTTGTTGTTGTCAACAAATGAGTCCAAGCTTAAGCGCAGCCTAGTTGTCCGATAGAAATATCGCTGTAATGGCGGGGAAAAGCGTAAGGACATTCCTGAGTCCCAGGTGCGGTGAAAGACCACGCTCCATAACTCCGAAAAAATGAATACCGAAAGGGCGGTAGCACTAGTAAAACTCCGCCTACTTATCACGTGATTTTGATATAATTTGATTTATTAGGATTTACTTGTTATAACAAGTAAAGTTTGGGTGCAGTTTGTTAAGTTTTAACAACTTCCTCTTTATTTATTGCTTTTGTATTGGAATTTATCTATTTTCCGTTTTCATTTTATTTGTTCCCACCGCTTTTTAATTTACCCAACGCTTACCATTGTTTATGGTTGATTATTGGCTACCCACATTGTATTGGCTTTCCTGTATGTGGGAACTACGCTTATGTCTCACAAATGTAATGAAATTTCATCAAGTCATGATGTCACCTAAAAGCATATGATGTGCATATTGTGTCGTATTAAAAGTAATTGCGATGAAAATAAAACTTATGAGTTGGTCAAAAGTCGCCTCTGTACATATTTCATATGTTTCTCTTCAAGGAATTCATTGAGATGAGAGTTGATAAGATGGGCATGACCAACAACATGCGATATGTTTGTAAATCGGCATACTACTAGTATATAGATCATTTGTAAGTTTTTACGATCATATTTACAAAATTGTATCAGTGATATTTACTAATGGAGTATACCAATGTTTTTGTTTCTATAACATGTTTGGTATGATTGTTGATGCTTGCAAAATATTATTGTGATGTGTTTAAAAATCACGTGATATGGGCATTGTGCGCTGGAAGCGGTGAAGCGCGGCGTCCTTTTATCTACAAACTGTTTTAAATAAATATTGAACGAAAGTCAATACTTAAACAACAAAAAAAAAAAAAAAAAAAAAAAAAAAAAAAAAAAAACACAAAAAAAAAAAAAAAAAAAAAAAAAAAAAACAAAAAAACCCAAAAAAAAAAAAAAACAAAAAACAAAAAAAAAAAAAAAAAAAAAAAAACCAAAAAAAAAAAAAAAAAAAAAAAAAAAAAAAAACAAAAAAAAAAAAAAAAAAAAAAAAAAAAAAAAAAACAAAAAAAAAAAAAAAAAAAAAAAAAAAAAAAAAAAAAAAAAAAAAAAAAAAAAAAAAAAAAAAAAAAAAAAAACAAAAAAAAAAACACAAAAAACCAAAAAAAAAAAACAAAAAAAAAAAAAAAAAAAAAAACGCTTTTTTATTGTAAAAACGTGCGTTTTTGAGTCCCTTCACCTATTTATATTACAATGCTTTTGATCTCCCCTCACAGATCTACTACTCTCGCATATGTGGACCATTATGCTAGATATGCATCATAATATGGGTTTGTTTTTAATAATAATTTTCTTTTTGGTTACAATCTATGTATAGTATAAAATAATAAAGATGGCGTTACTCTTTTATTAGTTTTCACAAATTCATTCTGACGATAGAGGCATACGCATAGATTTTCACATGTGATAATGTGATTCAATCAACATCATAAATCGCCACGTATGTCGTATGATACTTTGGTTGCTTATATGCACTACCCTTTATAAATTATACTTTTTTCTCGACCGATGAGTTGTGAATTGTAGTTGGTATATGATGCGATAAATTTTAACAAAAAAAGCTAAAAACACATGATAAAAAACAAATCAAATTTAAGTTAAGAATTTTGCCAAAAACAAACATTGGAAGTGAAGTTCCCCCCTGGTAATTACATATATCAAACAAAAAACAAATACGATGTTAAAACAGTCTTATGAGGTACATCATATGATGTGTATATGTTATGGCGAAATATTATTTTGTATTTAATTTAGCTCGCGTTAAACACTGATCTTTTTGTGAGATATTTTTGAAGGCGTAGTGATAGCTTGAATGATGTTCACGGGATGCGATCTGCAAATCATATGATGTATGCTATGACATTTGAGCGTATGAAACAAGTGTTGATAAAGTGGATAGATATTTTTCGCTAGAGAGTTTTCTAGCTGATGTTAATGGTAAAACAATGTTGCTTTTTCAAACCGTTGATTTCTAGTGACATGTCAGATCCACATTCAGACTCTAAAGTAGTCTTACAAGGGGCTAGTGCCGATATTTTGGCGCAAACCAGATCTCAGTTATTTTTCAATTTTTCTTAGCTTTGCACTATAAAAGTTGATTCCAAAATTAGAATTGGCGTCCCACTGTGTTAGTAAAAGCTCTGACCTGTTCTTCGTATAGCGCCACCGGTTCCTAGTCATAGCCTATTCAACTTATAAAAAGAAACCTCAATAACCATGCAAACACTCTTTTGGTCTTTGGCTTGCAAAGAATTTCTCATCAATGCGTGTAGAATACGAATCGCTAATGAAGTTTCTGCAGAAATCAATGCCATTAGTAACTGATTTTACATGCGAATTTGTGTAACGACTAAATACCTTTTGTACGAATATTTCCCCGCTGATAAATACTTGTTTAAATTTCTTACTTTTCGTGCTTTTCTTTGTGGTGTTGTTGTTGTTACTTTGTTGATATTCAACATTACCTTGAGCGTGTAAAATTTTTAATTCTCTCATGTACACTTGCGCGCAATTTTGTTGCAGCATTATGCAACAACAACAACAACACGCGAAATCTCAAAAAAAGGAGATCTCTGTTACTTTCAAGTTCAATGGAATAAATTAAAAAAGCGCATCAACAGCAATCAACATTAATTCTCACCTTGCCGGTCGATAAGTGATTTGTTTCTCAGCTTCTTGTTGTGCTGTTTGTTGTTTTTTAATGATCGTGCACGCTCACACAATTGCTGGCAAATAATGCGTCCCCAACATATAAGGATATGCAGTGACAATATTGAGATATCAATGGCAAAACGTCAGCGCCGCCCACAGCTGCAATTTACTCGTTTTTCACGTAGAGCTACTCACTGATTCAGGTCGGCAATTGAATGCGTGATA
>JARSSU010021483.1:12500-61416 GCA_029619165.1 Eurosta solidaginis
CTAACAATGCCAGAAAGTAATCATATGAGCGACAAATATTAAAACTCGCGACAATCAGCGTTGATAAAGTTTTGTTTCGACAAAGACCTATTTTGGATAAAGATTGTATGGGATTCATGGTCTTAAAATAACTTAGAATTAAAACAACAAATTTATACCAAAATGTTTAAGTTCAATAGCAACTGGTATTAAATTAAGATTCCCCTTTTACTGTGTAACACGTGACGTCAGAAAGCAGTGCACCGCTAGTGCGCCCATCATAGAGCCTTAGTCAGCTCTTTTTCTGAGATATGCGAAAGTGCTAACATCGTGATGGGACTATGGCAGATGATCTTAGCATATTTTGGCAGCCTATGCACCTCATATTTCTGGCCGATGATCCTATGCAACTCTTGTCTCCCTTTAATATCTCCCTTACCGATCTGATATATACTATCAGTAACTTCATCCGAGTGCTGAACTACTCCTTTGCACAACATTATGCAACAATTTTCATTAACATTTCATCTATTTATAGACCGGGAACAACTAGTATAGATAGTTTAAGCGGACCTATAGCGAAGGACATCTCTGTTACAGTTCAGAACACTTCTATGTGAAATTACTGTGCGGAAGTATATATTGCCCTAGCTACAAGTCAAGTTCAGCGTCGCTATTCCTCAGTTAAAGTATTCATGCTGCTGATGTTCTTCAGAGGACAGCTTTCAGTCCTAAAAAGCTACAATTCAGTGATCTGACATCATAATTTAAAATCATTTTCTCTCCAGTAAACTATCGTTCTCCTTGCGGCAGATACGGCGTCTGAGCTCAGTTGACGTTGATTATGACAAGTCTCCTTATGTTGAAAAATTAAAGCCATGCCTGTAATCTAAGTAGTATAACCTGTCAATATGCAGTACCTAGGCATATTTGCAATCTAAATACATATGTCACAGCGGTCAGACGTTTCAACAGAGTACATAATTGGGTCGTTACTGGTGTGAGATCTCGTTGACCTTTGCAGATTAGCGGCATACATGTGGCACTCTTGCAGATATGGGACGCATATATCAGTTTAGAGCTGGCAGCATAAGCGATCGTATTTCATAGCTGTGACCACGAATTTATAGCACCATGACATGCAGTCAAGCATGCAGTGTGCGAATCTAGATAATTCGTGAAATTCTTAAGTATATGCGTGATGAGGTCGAACATATCAGTGCCTTCTACGTAACCATGATGTCGTCCTTAAAAATTGCAAAGTGATGCGCACCTTGATCGACATGAGCATACATTGAACGAGCACTTCAGAATAGTGTTTTATTGTTCTCTGTTGCAAATGTAGTCCTCGTTAGCTTACTCATGACTCATCTCATAGTAGATTGGTAACTTATCTAGAGCTAGGATACAATACGAGGCGCTTATGTAGCTCGCATGTATGACCTATGGGTGTAGGTGAATATTGCGTGCGAACTAATCCAATTATCGAACACAGACTTAATGTCTGATATATACCTTCCAGCACAGAGTCTACTACTTCGACTCGGTATTCCTCTCCTTTTTCCAGCTCCAGAATCTGCAGTTTAGCACAAGTTGTCTGAGCATATATATTTTGTATTTAATCGTCTGCTTTTTCGTGAGATTCCAGAGAACAGACGATTCTCTCAGAGACTCTATTTTCAACACATATGTGTTATATCAATCCATACGCTACTCGGCAATCAACCAGGGTTGGGTTAATTTATGAACTTTAAATACTGAAAGAGCAAGAAACTCAAAATTATACATCAAAATCAAGAAATATACTTATAAAAACAAAAAAGCGCACAAAACAAAAAACATAAACATAAAAATCATAATACTAATTCATCTGTGACACGTGTTTTGTTCTCAATGATAATGTCTATAGACTATATATAATTTTCTATCCACATAGGTTTAAATCCCGATATGTTGACAGTATATCTATCTTTAATGTTTTGTTTTTCGTTTTATTACATTTTTTTGTGTTTATCCTCGAGAGAAAATTTGTCAATTGCCTACTTAGCACCAAGTACAATTTTTCGTTGCTGGTTATTTTCCCTCGGTTGCTTGGAAACACTTGAGAATGAGATCAAGTGAGAAAACAGAAATTGTTGATATCGCGCTAGTCTATGCAACGCGGCGTTGTACGATCTGATTTTTCTGTAATCTTTAGTCAGAAGACAGCCATCTTAATTGATCATATCTAAGCCGTGCCGCCGAACCCTTCATTTCAGTAAGGTCACAGCCAAATATATATGAAATAAGAGCTCAGACCGGAAAAGGTTCATCTCAGAGAGCAACATTGATTTTACAGCACAGGGTTGTGACAAGTGTGTACAACATACTAGGGGGGTACAACACACAGCCACGTTTAACCGTACCAAAATCATTCTCAGAATTTTAACAGGCCTACTCACAGGTCACTCCAGACTCAAAGGTCACATGTACAAACTAGTCTTATAGTCTCGCAGGCTCTGTGATCTGGAATTCCTGAGGGTACTTCGATTGAATGAGGTGCAATAGATTGAAGGCATATAAGACCAAAGGTTTGCACTAAGCAATGCGCACGAGCCGGGGGCCAGGGGCTTAGAATATATCCGCAGCAGGTGTGCCTATCGTAAAGAGGCGACTAAAATACCATACAATTAACTCAAGGCGTTATATAGCGTAAGGTTTTACTTACTTACTTAATTGGCGCTTAACCGTCTAAACGGTTATGGCCGTCCAACAAGGCGTGCAGTCGTTCCTCCTCACACCACCGCGCCAATTGGTCACACCAAGGGAGTTTTAATCGTTTTCACCTGGTCCTTCCAAAGAGTGGGGCCGCCCTCTACCTCTGCTTCGATAGGCGGGTTCCGCTAGAAACACTTTCTTGGCCGGAGCGTCATCTTTCATTCGCATAACATGGCCTAGCCAGAGCAGCCGCTGCGTTTAAATTCGCTGTACTATGTTGATGTCTGCGTACAGCTCGTACAGCTCATCTTAAATCTTCTTCGGTACTCGCCATCGCCAACGCGTAGAGGTCCATAAATCTTTCGAAGAACTTTTCTCTCGAACACCCAGAGCCCTTCATCTGATGTTGTCATGGTCCATGCTTCTGCACCATATAGCAGGACGGGTACGATAAGTGACTTGTAGAGTATGAGTTTCGTTTGCCGAGAGAGAACTTTACTTTTCAATTGCCTACCTAGTCCCAAAGTAGCATTTATTGGCAAGAGTGGTTATTCACTGATTTCAGAGCTGATGTTGTTGCTAGTGTTGATGCTGGTTCCCAAATAAACGAAGTCTTTTACTATTTCGAAATTATGGCTGCCAACAGTAGCGTGGTTGCAAGGCGCATATGAGCTGACTCTTTGCTCGATGACAGCAGGTACCTCGTTTTGTCCTCATTCACCATCAAACCCATCTTCACGCTCTTTTTCCAGTTTGGAGTAAGCAGAACTACGGCGCGGGTGTTTAGGCCGATGATATCAATGTCATCAGCATATGCCAGTAATTGCACGCTTTTATAGAATATTGTTCCAGTGCGGTTAAGTTCTGCAGCTAGTATAATTTTCCCAGCATCAAAGGTTTTGCCATCGCAAAATATAGCTTCTCCAAACAAATTGTCAACCTCATCTACCCATGGCGAATCCTGTTACTTTAACAGCCGAGGCTCTGGCGACCCCAAGTTCCTCATGGATCTGAGGGTGGGAGGACGGGATGGCCTGAGGTTTCATGTGGTCATACTAAATCGTGCCGAGATGGTTGGGCTGGTGCCTTAATGGTGCTTGTACCGGAACTGTACCGGATCTGCATCCGGCAAAGGACCATCAACATCGATAACACTCGCCAAGGCCTTCGAGGAGTGCCCTTATCAACAACAACAACAGAGCGTGGTCTAAGTGTCGAATTGTCTTTTGTGAACCGCCGAGTAATTTGGCATAGAACATTCAACCCTGTTTCGATACTTATTTAATATATTTTTTTTTACAATTTTACAAATAACATTTTACTGCTTTCGACTCGAAAAATTATGTGAATTCTCGAACCCATTGAATATTTGCGTATGTAAATTTATTGAATTAATTTTGTAATTTCTTAGCGAGCGCAACTGACATCTGGTTAACTGTTTAGATAAATGACAATAATAAAAACGATAGTAAATATTTAGAATAGTGATAAAAATGGGGAAATTGAATAAAATTTCAAAAAGTTAAAATTTCATAAAAAATATATACAGAAGTGAAGGGAAAGAAGTGCAAGAATTGCAGACTGCAAGGCACAACAAAACGGAAGCAGACACCTGTGACCACAGGTGATCGATAAATAGCCAACAAAAAAATTAAACAAAAATTCCATTCATAAAAAAAAACCAATAAAATATGCAAATCAACAACAAAATATTGTCAAAAAGGGTTGAGCTCGCTGCTTTGACTGTTGTAACAACTAAGGCGTGGGTAGTGACAGGAAAGGTATGGCATGGTCAGACAATGAGAAAAAAAAATAATATAAAAAAAGTTTATAAAAAAAACTTTAATTTAAAACTGCCAATAAAAAAGAAAAACTTTGAAAAACATTTAATGAAAAACCAATTCGATAAAATGTAAATGAGCAACAATAAATCATTTGCTACTGTCATGCGCTCACCCCTCGTTAACGTTTTTACGTTTGCTTCACATGTAATTTGACTGTTGATCCGTTTTCGATTCGCCACAATGTGACCACAATAAAAGTCAATCGAATGTGATGAACTCACCCTCGCTCGCTGACCCTAGAGATGCTAATATAAATTAATAAATGTAAATTTTCAACGCATTTACATACACTTGGGTACTAGCGATGTATAGGACCGAGAGAATAGAACCCATGTTGGCAGGGACTTTAAAAAAAGCCGACCTATTCTAATTTTTGCTTCAAAGGGAACTTCGTCAGTGCTGCTATTGCACACTTTAGAGCTGGTCCTGTAAAATAATGTCCAAAAGGAGACACTTTATGTAAAAGATTGCAGTGACGACTTTAAGTATTTTATAACAATCAAAACCCTGACTTATGAGGGCCATTACCTCGGTCCTGAGAGTACCGCAACCAATCTGAATATATATTTCCCATTAGTCTTAAAACGGCTGAAAATCGTAGATATCTGCAATACTGCAATCTATTCTTTAAACCATCGCTTAGTGATCAGTTCACACCGCGCATGGACTTCCTACGCTTTTGAAATATCATGACCGAGGACTGCTCGTAGCCCCACGAACGCTCGCAGCTTAATATGTAGTGATAAAGATATATGTGGCATTTGTATTGCATATCATGTTCACAGCAGACGTAGGGCATGATTCATGATGGGGCAGGCGACCGGTTAACTTGTTCACGGGTGGGCGGAAGTTGACGGAAAAGTTGGTTGGGGGAGTCTTCAAGAGCTAAATGTAAGCCGCATGTTTAAGTGTATTTCAATCGGAAGTTGCTGCGATTAAGGATGCGGTGGATGAAATACTATCCAGTGCGGGATTTCGCTCCGCTGGCAACCTGTGGTTTGCTCCATCATAGCTGGGCCTCGAGTCAGCCAGCAAAACGTTGGGGGGACACCACCTCTTGCAGGGTAGCAAGATCTTTCTGACCGAAAGTGAATGGCAGGAGGTCTGCCGAAATAATTGGGTACACTAAGGCTCAGCTATCAATGCCATTGGGGTTTTACCAGGGCACTGTCCCATTGGATACCCATGGTACGTCTCAATATACTGGAAACTCCATCCTGCTGCAGCTATATGGAGGATGATGAGGTGGAATCGTCAAATCACCTTATGCTTGATTGCCCAGCTTTTGCCAAAACTAGGCGAAAGTACTTCGGTCGCGAATCACTTGGATCTCCCGAGGATTTATCCAAGGTTGAGGTCGGTATCATTCGAAACTTTATCGTTGCTACCCAACGATTCTTTAAGTAGCTAGATCTACGTCACCGTTATTTTATTGTATGTGGTATCAAACGGACCTTTACGTTGTCCAAGTAAGCTTCCCCTATCAGGGCAGCTACCACCTAACCTAACCTAACCTACCTAGGGCATGATCTAATCGCACTAAAGGTAGCTTTTTACCAATAAGATCGGTCGAATCAGCGAGTTTTGGCCTTAGATCCCATTTGTGCGTAATATTATTTTGCAGGCTTACTGGGCCGGATTCTTCTGTGCTTTGCACTTAGCCCTCAGTTCAACTAAGATGTATGAAAGATTTCGAATAACGTAAGTAGTTTTCTGAACCCATCGGGTATTAATTATATCCCAGTTCTTATAGAACAAGTTTGTAAGGAATATGACTGGGCTATGGTCTCATGATTACGCAGTAAGATTACTCAAGAAATTTATAGAAAAGATCATATTGAAATGTATTAGTTACTAGGAGTTGTTGTTGTTGTAACAACAAAAACAAAACCTGAAAATTTAAGAAAGTTAGAAGCGAACGGATAAGCATCGTGCGCTACAGTGCGAGCACATTCGATCTCGATCGGATCTGTAGATTTCAGCTGTCTTCTGCGACAGGCATTCTTAACTCGCTGGGCTTATAAGAACGACACTAGTTAAGTGAGTTAGCCCAGCTCACCGGTTTTGCCGGGAGTGTTCGAGAGAAAAGTTCTTCGAAAGATTTATGGACCTCTACGCGTTGGCGATGACGTGTACCGAAGACGATTTAACGATGAGCTGTACGAGCTTTACGTAGATATCAACATAGTCCAGAGAATTAAAACGCACCGGCTGGGTAGGCCATGCTGTGCGAATGAAAGATGAGGCGCCGGCTAAGAAAGTGTCTATCGGAACCCGCCTATGGAAGCGGAGAAAGAGCACGGCCCCCACTCCGCTAAAAGGACCAGGTGGAAAACGAAGTGACTTGCGTGCCATGTTGGACGGCCATAACCGTTTAAACGGTTGAGCGCTAATTAAGTAAGTAAGTATAATGACTGAGACTTTGCCCAAATAAGGATTGTCTTTTGAGCGTGGAGCTACTTTATCCGACCAATTAAGCCATACAATTGTCAACTGCAAAATAACTTCAAATAGCAGGTTTACCCCTCACCCGTTTTTACTAGTATGGCTATTGACTCGAACCCATGGCTCCGTAGATTATTTTTACCACTCCTACATAATGTAATGTAATGTATTTATTTATTACGGCTTTCCTAAGCCTAACTTAAATCTATTCTACATGTTTATAATTGTCTTCTGGACTATGAAATCTAGAATAGTTACATCTATGTCCTACCTTGGAGTACTATGGATGGGAGACTTCCAGATCATGCGAACAAAGTGTTGTGCTTGTGTAGTATGTAGGCATTTTACGCATGTTAGTAAAGCGCGAAGGCAACATTTGCACGAGCGATGCACTGAGTTAATCGAGTGATGCGTTTCAGTATGAATCGTCATGAAGAAGACAATCCCAAAATATCTGAAATAGGTTTTAAAGAGTTTACAATGGTTAGTGTCATTTTTTAAAGGGTAGCACATCATTTCTATGACGCCTTGGTGTTCGCTCCTACCTGCGCATCCGCCCTACACCATAGTTATTCCAAGCAATTTCAAGACTTGCTGTATAAGGCCACGTACTCTGGTCCCTTAACATTTCTTATCCACCTTTCATTTCAGCGAAACGATTGCCACCTGATCCATTGGTCCCCGTTTAAATATCCACGCTAATGCCGAAAGTTAGTTGTTTCCGTCCTCGACTAGTATTTGTGCACTTCATATATGAAAACAAGTGTGGCTCCGGCGAAAGACTGTCACCTCGGCAGCATAATTTAAATTAGCATTTCTAGCTTCCCGAAAGTCACCACGTACGATGTAAGGTCTATATGGCATAGGTCTGTACATCGATAATTTAGCTTCCAACAGTGATAGTTTCTTACAAGATATTGTATAACGATAAGAGATGGGGGGAAGGTGCGATTAGATATTCCAATCTCAAGTTTTTGTAGTCGCTAAGATAATAAGCTACATTGGAGGGAAAAGGTGGAGATATGTGTTTTTTATGAGCGCTGATAAACCGTTCTTTAGCGACTTCCGCTCGTAGCTCTCTCTAATACGGTAGGAGTGAGGATCATAAAAAAATTAAGTGCAGCATCAAACTAAGTAGACTTTGTTAGGTCGTTGATGTCCTTAGTAGATAAGATAACTTCTTAATCGTATTATAAAAGCTTTTGTTGTTGAAGTTGTAGCGATAAGGACACTCCCCGAAGGCCTTGGGGAGTGTTATCGATGTTGATGGTCCTTAGCCGGATGCAGATCCGATACGTTCCGGTAACAATCACCATAAAGGTACTAGCCCGACCATCTCGAGAACGATTTGGTATGATCACATGAAACCTAGATCCATCAGGAGTTCGGAGTCGGCAGAGCCTCGGCTGTTAATGAAACAGGATTCACCACGGGTAGGTGAGGTTGAGAATTTAGTTGGAGAAGCTATATATTGCGCTGGCAACCCCTTGAGAGGGTTGCGCTACACAACCCCTTGAATCAATTTGGTATTTTAGTCGCCTCTTACGACAGGCATACCTACCGCGGGTATATTCTAAGCCCTCTAATCCGCGGGGGGTGTATTATAAAAGTCGTAACTGGCACCACCTAACAAGCCCACTCGTCCTCCCTCCCTTGAATGTTATGATACGGCAGGAATCTTTCTGCTCTAAAGATAAAACCTTGCTACAAGTTTTACTGGATACTAACATCTAATCTCGGCTCTCTAATTCTAGTACACGACCACCTCATAAGCCATGCGAAGGTGTAAGGCAAGACTATAAAAAGGTGTCGAAGTGCATGATCTATCAATCCTGGCAACAACTAATCTAAAGACCTTGAGCCAGGTTGTAAACAGGTACGTTTGGTGCAATAAGACGTATGGTGCTTCCCTTTGCTTATCATGAACTTGGTACAAACAAAAAAAAATACCATAAAAGCTCCCGAATTTCAGAAGTAACTGCCCCGAGAGTCATCCTGCGTGAACTTTCAAGTATACATTAATCCCCTTTACTCACTCTGAAGATAGTCACGGTATCCGTCCTTTTCAATTTCTAAGCTTTAGTGCACATTCCAAATACATACTTCTTTGTAGCACCTCCCATCCTCATTTCTCAAGAAACATATTGTGATACTCAACTTTAGCTACAAGCCAAAAGCTTATTGTTTTGACTTTCTATTGTTTATGAACTTTGCACAACTATTTCCATGAACTGTCCGCTCATTTGCATACATTATTGCTCCGAGGTGACAGTATGAGTGGGACTTTATGAGCAGGAGGAAACTTTGCATACAAATTGGCGTTGGAGCTTGCAGCTTTTACTGAATGCAGCACATGTGTAGTTATATGTATGTGGCATTTTTCTAAGTTTTTGTGTTAATGATTTCATGCTCGTCCTAATGTTTTGCTTGCTCTTATTTTGCAGACTCCGACTTTTTGCGGTCGCTTTAGTTTTGGCCTTTTTTTTTAAACTTGGTGTTAAACTATATCCAACAAGCGTGCAATAGCTGGCACATTGTTCATATTTCCTATGTTTCCATAAGAGAGAACATCTGCTAGAACGAGTTGGTGGGAGAATGAGTGCGAGTAGAAGAGTATGAGTTGGAATGCTAGCTGCAGATAGTGAAGCAACTGTTTTTGGGATAAGTGAAAGCGGTTTAGGGATGTTAATGGAAAGGCAGTTCGGGGATAAAGGGTGCTTAAAAGCGTAAATGATATTTTCGTTATTTCCTCATAAACGGGCTTTGGATCACAACGCTCAAATCAGTATCTTCATCAGAGTCTATCAACTATCTCTCATTTGATGATGGAAAAGATCGAAAGTAATAAACTTGAAAAGACTGCTTAGTAGCAATAGGACTCATTACAGCTTTGTTTTCAGCCCTTATCTTTGCATACTATGAGAGGGGAGCATACGAAACTCTTTCAGCTCTTGTAGCTACTAATACTATAGGGGTAGGATATTATTATTTTGGTGTTGTTGTAGCAATACTTCGCTCTGCCTAGTCGTTGGGTTGTGTCCGGTTACTTTTTAAAACGGGTATTTTTTAATCCCAGGAACTGGGATACTTTTTTAAATCCGGGTACTTTTTAAGTGTGGGGTACTTCTTTGAACCGGGTACTTTTTGGATCCGGGTACTTTCCATAACAAGCCTTTTAGAACTGGGTACTTTTTCGGATCTGGATACTTTTCTTACACAGGTAATTTTTCGATTCTGGATACTTTTTAAACACTTTTTTAAAAGCGAATACTTCTTTAGAACTGGATACTTCTTTGGATTCGGGTACTTCTTTAGATCCATGCAATTTTCCATAACTAGCCACTTTTTCAGAAGCGGATACTTTTACGATCCGGGTATTTTTTAAAACCGGACACTTTTTCCAGAATTTGGTACTTTTGGACCTGGGTACTTCTTAGGAGGTAGGGCGGTAGGCCTAGAAGGCTTCACGCGGTCGTACTAAACCGTTCCTGAGATGGTTGCCTAGTATCTTAATAGTGCTTATTACCGAACGTACCGGATCTATATCCGGCAAAGGACCATCAAAAACCTTCGGGAGTATCCTTAGCGGTACAACAAAAACAAAAACAACGTGCTTTGCCATCTATTAACTCTGCTTGCATGTTTTAAAAACTGAGGAAGTACATCTACAGCAGATTCTATAAATGCGTCGTATTTGGGCCGCTATCATTAACTTATCTTCTAAGCGAGCTACACGTCTTGCGTCTATGCGACTTTTGGATTCTCGGCCTATGGCACTAGGTAGACTAGTCCGTATTTCTATACTTGCCTACGGCCTATGTACATATATCTTTATAAAGAATTTTTCATATACTTACTTACACTTTTAATCTTCAAATTCCTTCCAGTCATTTCCCTTAACACTTCTAAAATTTATTTCGCTCTTCAATGCCGTCTCGGTTTCCGTTTCAATCATAAATTATGCCACTTCCTAACTTCCGTTCGATCTCCTGCTGTGATTTTATGAGGCGCGTAAATAAATTTCTAACAACTCAGCAAAAGTACAAATTTGTGTTGTGTAAATATAAATTCTTGTCATAACTAAGCGATTAGTAACCCCTTTTGTGGTCTCCTCAGCCAGCACAGTGTGTTGGAAAACGAAAAATAGAAACCGAAACTAGGTATAAATTTCTTGCAGCTGCAGGGCTGACTGACATGACTTTTCACTGAGAATGTTTTCATTGCAGAAATACACTCGAGTTGTATGCCAAACCACTGCCGAGCGGCGGCCTCGTTAAGAAACGACTTTTTTCTAAATGTTTGATGTTGCCTTTTCTGAGATATGAACTAAGGACCTTCGGTGTGGTAGGCCGAGCACGCTACCATCACATCATGGAATTCGCGCTATTCTTTGCAACATAGTTCAGTCTGGTTCTGTGGCTGCTGGCATCTTCTCTCTGATACCACAGCTCAAGCCTGACCCAATAAAAATATTTAAAGGATGCCGTTGAATTTTAGAGATATATGGTGGAAGGCCTGTTCCAATATTTACCATTGAAATATTTATGAAGCTCCAAAGGCTTAAAAATTTGCGAGTTCTGAATGGCTCCGAAAAAGATTTTCAAAGAAATTTATTCTCCAATAACTGTACGGTGGTCATTTGCACATGAGGGCTCACCGTTTCACCTGAAAGAATGTAGTAGCAGCTTGAGGTACTTTGTTCCATTCCCATCCGGAACACATAAGTCGCAACAGTCCGGTGCTATACGAGTAACATGTCACGCCACTTGAATTTAAGAGACGCTGTGCGATTCATCGCATTCATTCTAACCAAAGAATTAAAAAAAAACTCTAAATTTTAGATCTTTTCAACTTCAACAAGCGGGGTTTGTTGGCTCGAGTTCATCTAGAAACGATTTTGCGAAGAACAACACAAGTCGAGTTTTGGTTATGCTTAATGTCTCTCGTGCTCCACCACCGGCAAGATAATTAAGGTTACAGTCCAAGCAGACAGTAACACTCTCACTGGCGTTCTGGACTTTGTGGAGAGCACAAGACACTTCTTTCACGGGCACAAGACACTTATTTCGTACAACACCTACCCTAGCACTAAACGAAATGCTGAATCTGTACCCGGCTAACATCGGGCGCAAATTGACCGCAGCCCGGGCGTCAATACGCTTCTTGACGCGGAATACAAGTTTGTGAACGACGAGCACTCCAGCATTCTGATAGTGTTCGACTTCATCCCTGGCTGGGACGTCGACTTCCGCCCTTTGGTCACTTTCACCACTAATTTTGCCTCAAATGAATGGAGTGCGGAATTAATATGGGACGTGAGACTGGTGAACCTGCTCATGGCTGGATCCAGGCTAGACGGGAGGGTGGGTGTGGAATATTCTGCTATAGGCTCGGTGTTAGCAGTAAACATAGGCTGCTGATCAACGCAACGTCTTCTGGGCGAAGATCACCGCTATAAAGAATGCGGTTGATGGTATAATATATGCCGCTGTAAGCAAATTACCATCTACTCAGATTGTCAGGCGGCTATCAAAGCGCTAAGCTCTGCCACCGTAAGCACGAGGGCTGTGAGGAACTGCTTGACCTCGCTTGCGGTGCATCTGACTACTTTTTGATAAAAATGGGTGCTGGGAAATAAGGATATCCCTGGCAACTGTCAGACTGAGCTCTTGGCCCGGCAAGCACGAGCGAACATGTCTGTCGTAGAAACTTTCAAATTCCTCTGGCCACTTGCTCTCTGCTTCTGGATAGCGCTTGGCGGAGCTATAAGCGTTAACAAAACCTCATTTATCCATGATTATTGGCGAGGTAACCGGGCACTGTCTACCGGAAGTCCATGCGCTACACCTTTATATATTTGGCAGCCACAGCAGTGTAAGCTGTATGGAGGATGAGGAGGTGATATCATCCAGTCACTATATGCTCAGCTATCTAGATTTTGCGAGGGCTGGGATAAATATCTCGAAGGGGACGTACGTAGGTTAGACTTGCTGGCTGCCAATCTATTACAAATTTAGATTGACCTCTGTTTGATACTGATATAATTGCTTAGATGCCTGGGGGCTAAGATATGTTACATAAGGGCCCACCTAGATGAGTTAAAACGCCCTCTGGCTTCTTCGATGATTGATATTAGGAAATAAGGAATCGGTTAAGACACTGCGTCCTGGATAGTTTAGATGGGCTCAGATATGTTAGATTAGGGTCCGCATAGATGAGCTGTAACGCCCTCTGGCTTCTTGGATGATTGATATTAGGATATACGGACTCGGTTAATACACTCCGACCAGGATAGTTTAGAAGTAAACTGGTCGCTCAACAAAGGCGGGAGGTCTTTAGACCTAATGTGTATTTAGTGCTACCGGACTCTATTCGAACAGTGGATCCATTTTGAAGCCTTGTACCCAAACAGTTTTGAATAAATATGACCTATCATCCATTGACCTTGGGATGGAAGATTATATTTTGGCAGTGGATCTCTCTGATATTTGCAGATCAGACTTCAAAAATACGCAGAAAATGTAATCCCTCCTTTGTGGGCCAGTGTGACCTTAGAAAAAACACAGTGGAGAATATCCTTGTGAAGGGTGGTTCAATGCACCCCGTTGCGATGTTGCTGTATCAAAGTCGCAAGGACAAAAGAGCACGTATGAATCTATCGATGGAAGGAACTTGCACAAAATTTTGCGCCAAACGACTCAACTAACAATTGCGATACATTTCAGCAATCAAAGCAACAACAACGAAAACAAAAAATCCCTAAAGCAATAATAAACACACTATCTAACAACAATTACACATGTCTAACAAGCGGATAGCGGATATATTATAACGACGCCTGTGGTGCGACAACCACGACGCTCAAGGCGATAGAGCTATAGCCGACAGCGACGATGACGACAAACGGACGTAGGCAAAATATCTAACAAATTATCGCTGTCGCGCGCATTTTTTCCTCAACACATTATGCAGGAAGCGTGGAATGAGTGGAAGCTCCACAAGGAGGGATGGGTGTATAGAAGATAAGCAGGCGAATGGTTTGAAGGAAGATGCCACAGAGGTATTACGCTGTGGTGAGATAAGCTGCTAAAGGTTTTTGAAACTTTCTGCAGACAAATAATTCATTTGTAATTTTGTGGTTGAGTAAATTTGATGGAGTAAGCGCAAGAGGGAGGGGATGAAGCAAACAAGTAAGAAAGTAAGAAAACCGCAGAAATAACTTAGCTGAAGCGTTGACGTCATCAGATGAATGCGGCGTCTGATTTGTGATAATTTGCGTTGATTTGGATGAAAATATGCCCAGCAGAAAAAATGGAGACAGTCGTGGAAAGCGACAGTTTCGCACAACAGATTTAATGACTACCTCCGGACTGGTAGTAATAGGAAGTAGACCAAGACAGTTAGTTATACCAAAACCGCGGGGTGGGACGACATGCTTGAGGCACTAGAAAGCACTTTCTTGGTTACGCAATACTTGCTTGAAATCTTAAGTGACTACCTGAGAGACAGGTATTTAATGTATAAAGCTCATATTCAAATAATGGTATAAATAACAAACGGAGGCCCAGCGCTCGGTACTAAGTCCCCTTCTTTGGAACATTACTTACGAAAGGCTTCTTCGATTTTACATGCCAGAAAGCTCATTTCTCACCGCTATCGCCGTAGCTGCTATAATAACAGCACGAAAATGCGAGCTGGCACGGCTGAAACCGAGATCATCGTCTTCACAAAGAGGCGAATTCCCACTATTAGGAATATGACGGTTGAGGACCAGCAAATAGAAACACGCACTTGAACGATATATCTGGCCGGGAGGCTAGATAGTAAGCTCATCTTCTCGGACGACATCCGAGGGGTAAATTAATGACAAACACATATGGTCAAAACCATATCCAAGGAAGCTGCTTGCGTCAGCCTCGGATTCTATACTTTTATAAGGTGCAGAAATCTGGGTGGAGCCTATGACACACCGGATGAACCGAAACTGCCTTCACCTCGGGCCATCGCAAAGTGGCGCCGCGAATAGCTTTGGCTTACCGCACGGTCTCGGCTGCAGCTGTCCTGGGCGTTGTGGAAACCATACCGATATATCCTTTTGCTGAGAATAGAAAAGCAATATACGACAGAGGATAGGAAGCGAATAAAGCTGCTGTTGTGATATAAGTGCGAGACGAATCGATTTTAGCTGGCAAAGACCAATAAAGCAACAGCACCGTAGGAAAGTGGACCAGGGAAGAAATTTCTGAACTGAGCCCATGGTTGAAGCGACCACACGAGAAGATCGACTTTTACCTAACTCAATTTTCAACGCACGTGGTTACTTTCGCAAATATCTCCACAGAATTGGCAAAGTTTAAAACCCGAACTGCCTGTATTGTGGAAAATTAAACTATTTATGCCACACCTTCTTCGAACAACGAAAGAGAGTACAAGAAATACTTGGCGATATATCCCCAGGCAGTTTCATTAAAAATTTGAACTGCCGAAGCGACAGATAAGATACGATCACACATATGTGAGGCATATACTTCTCAGCAAGCGAGAATATGGATGCCTAGCCCATTAGCGTGGGAGGAGCCATGGTGTTCACGTAGCACGCACCCGAAGTATGCCAAACGTGGTCCCAAGTACGGGGAATTGCACGGGCCGTGGGAGGCTAGGTTTTAGTTAGGTAGCCCATAAAGGAGGAAGAGACCCCTTTAATCGAAAATTCTCGCAGTGAAGCTTAAATATGCCGGTCAGTGCCTAAAGCATTCCCTCCTTCTATGAAACTAAAACAAAAGTTCTGTTTTTTGTTCCAGTACGGAACTAGTGCGATTTACTGCAGGGTGCTGTACTAACATTGATCTGAAGCAGGGGGAACGAAGTGGCTATAGAGTAGAGTGTTGATGGCTTATAAAGTGGTGAGAAACTTAAGAAAGTCCGATCTCCTAAACCACAAAAGTCACTAAAGCCCTAGGTATGCTGTTGTCCCTCAGTTGGTTGCTCTGCACACTGGCGTCATTGGTTGAATTATGTGCTGATAATGAAGTTAATATACACGAATGCGTCGCAGTAGTTATCGTCATATGTGGGAGATCTTAGAGCTAATGGTGTGAGTTTAAGCGAGTTCCGTTACAAGAACACTGCATGAGCTCATTTTATTACACCCACTCCGCTCGGTTGCTCACTTGTGGCCACACATTTCTGTGCCAACTTCAACATTAGAAATCTAAGAGTAATACAGCGCAGCCGTTGACTTTGTAGCGTAGCTGACTTTTGCGGTTTCACTAAGTTTTGTGTTTTTTTTTGTGCAATCTTCCACAGAAGTTAAATCTTTTATTGCATTGACAAAAGAAATTGATTATGGTATTATGTCGCCTCAGCGAGACAAGTGTGATTAAGCGTATTTAACCCTCGTCTTGTTTAGCTCGCATAATATGCGTCGTAGCTTACGTTTCACCGTTTGTTGTTGTTGTGCTTTTTTGTCAAACCACACTTACACTGATACTTTGCACCATAGAGAGTTTCGTCAGAGACCACCAACTGCGTTAATTGCTGTTTGACTGGATTTATTAGGTTTTGTTACTTTTCAGAGCTTTATGGAGTAAATGTGGGCTTAGTACTTGGAGCTTTGAAGAATATTGAACATGATATGAAGTGATGAAAAGAAGCGATAAGCTGGATTGAAATATACATCTGTCTATCGCTTTATTCTTAACGAAGTCGTGTAATCCGGGCGAGAAACCATGTCTGTCTTTCTCCGGCCTTGTAAGTAAGCGCAGCTTTGGATATCAAGTAAGGTTAGTGAAGGTGAGATTGAGAAGACGTGTCTGGGTACTTTCCACACTTCCACTCGTAGAAATTTTTGTTCATTGTTACGCCCTCGGTGAGTGCCACGTGGCGGCAGATTCGTCCAACCCAATTACTTCTTAGTAGTCCTGAACGAAACTCTTGATTTCTTTGATAACCTTGAATTGGCGTGAAAGACCTTTCTTCCAGCCTCCCAGCCTCTGTCAGACTATCGAAAAACCGCATCGAAACAGTCGTCTTGTCTGCAGTGCTGGATATCGGCAGAGAATTCGCTAAATCGACTCCACTTGCTCATCATCCTGACAGCTTCGTTGGTGTTTGTCGATATGCGCCACCGTCGGAGCATCGGTGCATAAGCGTGACGACCCGTGCTTACACTAGTAAGTACTTTCACTACACATTTGTTAAACTTGTGAAAGGAAGCTAGTCTCTTACCTAGCCAAACATGACCTTAAGTACCTTGATGCCTCAAATCATCAAGGTTGGTCCACAACAAATCCATTGCCCTTATATTATATTCTTCTACTTTGCTCAGTAGATAAAC
The DNA here is from genome assembly GCA_029619165.1 of Eurosta solidaginis. Taxonomy (NCBI): domain Eukaryota; kingdom Metazoa; phylum Arthropoda; class Insecta; order Diptera; family Tephritidae; genus Eurosta; species Eurosta solidaginis. Next base: position 29,802 of record JARSSU010021483.1, read on the forward strand.
CAGCGCTGGTCGTACGAAGCTGTCCGCTTCGCTTATGTCGATTTCGGAACTTCTCGTGGCCATTTCATCTGCAAATTCATTCGCTTCCAGACGCCAGCGAGTTTCAGACACCTCTACACGATATGCAGACCTTATAAAAGATTTATTCTAATATGCCTTTAAGGCTGTCGTCAAAGATCGTTACATAGGTGTCTGAGACATTGCTGCCTTAGAGCAGTCTGTCTGCTCTCCCTATGGCATAGATGTCCGGCTGGCAGACACTGTAAGAGTTAGAAAATCTTTACGACAGATTGACCTGCTACTGTTTCTATTACAGTCCAGCTTCAGCTCCCATATCCGTTTCCGAGCCATCTGTGTACATTTGAATGCCCCTGCCATTGTCTAGGCTTTCCTCCCATTCCTCTTCGAACGATATCTTATGTTCTGCACTTGGAAGTCAACAACTGCCATAGTTCCTGTCAGACGTTGGCTCAGTTATTGACCGTTTAGTCGACCATTTACCATGCCAGCTTATATCGTCGCGTGCCCGTTTTGGTTGACCTCAACATATGGATTGCTCGTAGTCTTAGAGCCCTATTCGCGGCCAAATTCTGCACGAGGATTTAGCCCAAGAAATAACAGAGACTCCAAGTTCGTTTCGTTTTGGAAGACCACTGCCTTAGCTGATTACCTGTAATTTACAAAGACAAACTGTTTGGTGGACGTTGGGACATAATTGTCACTTCTACTATGTCGCCTGCCTCCTCTATAAGTATGCAACAACTTTCTTAGGCTCCGAAGGCTACTTACTTAAATCCTTGCATGCGAGCTCAATCGAAAAAAAAATTATTCACAGCTGGTTTTGTTTAACAAATTTCCAAGTCAATTAACATGCCACGCCAAAACAAAACTTACAAATATTTTCAGCAGTCGAAGTTTTCACTTGCCACTTTTTCTGCGCCTTCGTAGCTGCCTTTCTGGGCGTATATTTGTGTGCGTGTTTCTACGCTGTTCGTTTTTTTTTAGAATTTTGGAATTTTCTGATTGGCGAGCTACAATAAATGTCTCCCTTAGCAAAAGGCGAGAGGATTGAGATCATGAGAAGTTAAAAAGTTTTTGTCATGTCGTGCTAATGCAATCACAGTTGAAACGTCAAAAAGGCTGTCAAACTTGGAACAAGTAAATTTCACAAACTTAATGGGATATTTAGACATCCTTTCGTTATGTACTTTACTAGCCAAACTGCTTACTTTTTTAAGTAAATCGTTTCATACTTTGACTGTGAGAGTGCTGATGAGATTTCGGATAATAAATAAGTTGAATTAGTTGTCAGTGATGGGCAACTCGCTAAGGCTTGATGAGCTTGTCAAGCTTTGGGTGGGAAATGTGATGTCATGCAATTTCTCTACGATAGATGCTGAGGGCTACGAACTCCCTCTATGTTATGGAATGCCTGTATTTATAGCCGAGCGATAGCCAAAAAAATGGTCTCCATGTGCTCCGTTGAGCGTTCGTGGTTATTTCGGCGTCACTTACGCAAGATTTTAAGGGACTATTTCGTGCTCATTCCGGGATAGCTTAAGGTAAGATTTTAGGAATATTTCGTACTCATTCCAGGATAGCTTAAGATACCATTCGGTGTAATTTCGGGGCCATATTGGGATCTTTTTAGGGTCGATTTCTTAGTAATTTCAGGGTCGCTTCCGGACCACTTCAGAGTTATTTCGGAATAATTCCGGAGAATTTCGAGGTAATTTCGGGGCCACTTAGAGATTTCTTAGGGCTCACTTACGTAAGATTTTAGGGACTATTTCTCATTCCGGGATAGCTTAAGGTACCATTCAGTGTTATTTCGGAGTCATATTGTATCCTTTTAGGCACGATTTCTTAGTAATTTCGGGGTCACTTACGGGTTTTCTTATGGACTATTTCGAAGTCATTTCGACATCATTCTGGGGGATATTCGAATCGTTAAGGAATCATCAGGTGTCGTTTGGGAGTCTTCCGGGTCTTTTACAGATGAAATTGAGGATGGTCCATGGTAATTGCGGCGTCAGTTTGGGGTCATTTCGTGATGATTTTAGGGTGATTTCGAGTTCCTTACAGTGTTATTTCGGGGTATTTAAGGTTCATTATGGATCACTTCGGGACGATTTTAGGCACTATTTCAAGGACCTCCCGGAACATTTGAGGATTACTTCGGAATCATTTCGGGTTTAAAACGGGCTCAATTTAGGGTAATTTCGTGCTGATGCTTCGGAGCACGTCAGGATATTCCGAGATCATCTTGGAATCATTTAAGGTTTTTTGGGAAATGGAAAATACTGATCCAGTTTCGTTAATATATTACAAGGCTCGTTGCAGAAGTTTAGTTGTTTGTTTGTTTAATGGTGTGTTCAATTTATACTTATTATTAAGAACTCATGAGCTTAACGCCGGCTTATAATAATTGAATATTCAATTATTACGTTTTTCTAAGAGAAACTGAAAAGAAAGGAAGAAACATTTACTGGAATAATGCGATGGTACCATTTCGAAAATCGCCACAAATTCATCTTCAGGCAATTTCATAATGTTATCAAAGATTTCACCGAGATTCGAACCGCGAGTCACACGGCGAAACTGCAGTTGGTGTTAAGCTCATAATAAGTATAAATATAAATTGAATAAGTATAAATTGAACACACCGTTAAAACAAACAAACATAAATATGTAAAACTGAGCCCTAGTTTACAAAGCTTCTCATTCGCAGCGAAAAAGAAACTTTACAAAAACAAATCTACATACACACAAATTAATAGAGGCAGAATGTCTCAGTTGTGTTGTTAGTGTAGAAATAAGATAAACTGAATTAAGCAAGGAGACAAATACAAGCAGGATAGCCTAGTGGTTAAGGCAACTGCAGTTTCACCGTGTGACTCGCGGTTCGAATCTCGGTGAAACCTTTGATAACATTACGAAATTGCCTGACGATGAATTTGTGGCGATTTTCGAAATGGTACCATCGCAATATGCCAGTAAATGTTTCTTCCTTTCCTTTCAGTTTCTCTTAGAAAAACAAAATAATTGAATATTCAATTATTACAAGCCGGTGTTGAGCGAAATTGGATAATAACCACGCCCACTTTTTATATATATAACCTTTTGAAAAACACGAAAAACCTGATTATTTAGAAAATAATACAGCTAGAATGTTGAAAATTGACGTGTGGACTGATATTGAGACTCTTGATAAAAATTTGAAAAATTGTTTAAAATGGGCGTAGCACCGCCCCTTTATGACTAAGCAATTTTCTATGTTTCGGGAGCAATAATTCGAAGAAAAATTGTCGGATCGTAACAAAATTGGGTACACAGATTTTCCATACAGCAGGAAATATTTCTAGAAAAAATGGACGAGATCGGTTAAAGACCACAGCAAGTTATATATAAAAGAAATTAAAAGGGTTAGACTAGAATAATAAGCTATAACTTAGCAAAAAATAGGTTTGACTCAATGATATTTCACTTATCAAGTTTTATTGTAAGAGGAAATGGGGAGAAATTTTTTTTAAATGGGCGGTGCCACGTGTTATGTAGAAAAGTAATTTGTCTGAAATGAAATGTGCAATTGAAGCTCACGCTGAGTATATAATGTTCGGTTACACCCGAACTTAGACACCTTTACTTGTTAACTTTAATATTGAATCGGTTGCGGACAGCGGACGTCAAACTGGTCTAAAATAAACGTGAATCTCATATTTCCGTGTAAAGTTATAAGTTGTGGGATACTTGGATCTCCAATCAATTCAATCAAATCTAAAATAGCCCCGCATTTGTATCAATCTGGTGAAACTGAACCGTAAGCGCAAATCTAAGCAAGTGTCAAAGTTATGGGCAATTCCAATTTTCGGATGATTCAATGCTTTGTGCTACTTTTATTTCGTTAGGGAAGATGCCATATCTAGTTCAAATATCTTTTAGGACGAGGACCAAAATTGAAACCTCATGAACGAAAAACTTGTATTCAAGACTGATTTAGTGTCTCGAATTTTCGATTGGACTTTTGCGCAACTCTGGCATATCTCTGCTGAACGTAAAGTTAGATCTGAAGATGTTCTAGCAAGCCTCAAAGTTCTGGGTAAATATGATATTAAACACCCGATTATCGAGTGGACGTCAAAGCTAGGGGCATTTATGATGTTACATCACTGACTTTCTGGTGAACCTATGAACAAGTCTGATATCGAATTATTGATGACGCTTCGCCTTAATACATCTTCGTTCTTTGTCATGAATACAAATCTTCAGACTTTGTGCTACTTTCGGTATGTTGGAGAAGATGAAAAAGGGTAGGGAATTTGAATCTTATAATCGACCTAAACCCATTATGGATGCTAAGAGGTAAAACGATGAGAAATGAATACCAAACAAGATCTCGTTTACTGAACTAAGACGTCTGATAGCGACTTCGCTTTGAAATCCTGAAGTAAAAACACGCCATACTCTGTTCGATGTAAAGACTTTCCATACCTTGCTCTAGGGGCAATAATGAAGCAAAGTTTTGGCTGTCAATTTTTTAGCGGCTATGAACAAGTTTATAGCGCTAGATTTTGTGAAGCGGATTAGTCAAACTTGCTCCCAGCCCTGATCAAAAAATTTGGGTAAAATAAAATGAGTTAACATAAAAGCTTCGTATCCACGATCGAACAAGCCTCCGCGGCAAGTGTCTGTTAGTCACTTCGTACGTCTGCGTTGTAAACAACACCAACTGGCGTTATAAGTTGCGTGTCTTAAGCGTAGCTCCCCAGCGCTATGCTTCCAAAAATATGTAGAAGCTGCTTGCTCCGTAGAATAAATGCTATAATTGCATATGAATTGGAAATTAATTTCTTACGTCAACTGACGATTGCGCGCCATAAAACCCACCTTACATCCTCATAAGCACGAACTACGCCAAGAAAATATGAGACTCCAACAATTTGTTAATTGCCATCGTAGCTTCTGCATTTGAATGGCGTTGTTGACAAACGAACAACACCAATTTCTAAAAAGAAAATGTTTAACCCAGCAAGTTTGGTGGAAGCAAGTTCAGATGGACGGTAAATAGTCCACAGCGCTGCTTGCTTATTATATTATTAAAAACTATAAGCTCACATTTAAACAGACAACCAATAAACAAACTAAAGAAACAGGGATGTGCGCCCAATATTTAGGTTGGGATGGGATGGCGTTTAAATATTTTGCAAAGTGAACGCCTTTTGGGTGGCTGCTAAATTGGGTTAAGCCAAAGTTGGTTGTGAGCGACTGAGGTTGGCAAATTTTTTTCGCATGCTACATGCAATTGAAACTCTTTTTCACCCGCTCCCACTCGCAACGGTGTTGACAATATTGGCGGCTTACCATCGTCGGTTTGTTGTCATTGGACGCGTGGTTTGTTAGCGACGCGCCGGTGATATCGCCGCCACCGTTTGGCATTAATAAAGTGACTTTATGATAATTTTTCATTTTCAACAATTTTCTTCTGTCGACTTATTTATCAATGTTGTTTTTGTTTTTGCACTAACAACTCAACCGTCAAATTGTCGTTCCATCCTTTCAACGGTATCTTCATGCGAAGCGTGATTATCCTTTCGTTTAACTTCTGCTTCTGTAATCATTTACAATTTTCGCGTGGAAATTATTAAGCAAAGGGTTAGGGAGTGGGGAACGTTATTTGGCGAAGAGTAGCCAGATTAATTGAACGATTTTGTAATTCAGAAAAGGCTCCAGAGATCTGTGGAATAATGCCCGAGATACCCATGGTTTTCTAGTCTGCAGATGAGCTCAGCCCCTGCAATAACGTCAGCCAATGATATATTGGCTTCTTAACAATTTCAGGCAGCCCTATGAACTCGTTCCTGGGCCTCTGATGCAGTAGCAATAGGATTACTACATCAATTAGTCCGGCTTGGTTCGAGGCCTGCATTAAATTATTTTTTTTTGCGCACGTACCATCGGATTTCCAAAGCAACATCAAAAATTTAAAAACAAGTTTTTCCAATTAGAAACAATGTTTTTCTAAGTGGACGCGCCCATCGGCGGTGATTTGGCAAACACTCCGATTGTATTTCTACCATGAAAAGCTTCTCAGTGCAAACTCATCTGCCTTGCGTATTCCATCCATAGTCGGCATATAGGTCCCGTTCCGCTAATTTGTATGAAAATTAAAAGGAGCACGACGCAAGTTGCAAAGAAGCTCGGCCTAAATCTCTTCGGAGCATATCGCGCTTTGAATTTTCTTATTATTATTTTACTATCGGATTTCCGTACGCTTCCGAAGACTGGTTGACTGATTTTCTGTAGGAATAGTTGGCACTGCCCAATGATCCCTTCTTGAAAATGTACTTAGTCCGAAGAGTTCGTCCTTTTAACATGTAGGATAAAATTCAGTGACAAATCTTCTTTTACTTGAGTAGGAGCTTGGAGTTACGGTTTGAAAGGGTAGTTCTGCTGCTTCGGTAGCCTCTATAGTTAGTTCCGTGATTGATTGTGGCAGCTTACCTTGTAGTTACTTTTTGTGGGCTAGAGCCGGCTTGACAGGATCGGCGGCCAATCAGCATAATTGGAGCCTCCGGCTCTAATCAGCTAGAAAATGTTGATACTAGCATGGTGGCGACTAGAGTCGCATGCAGGTTGACAGCTCCTCTACAGTATGTGAGTTAGGTTTGACATTGTTTGATAAGGCTGCTCCGGCGCCTACGAGTGCGTGGATATTCATACCTTTTAAGCAAACAGCAGCGCATAGACGTTTTTGTGGTTTTATATTGTGCAATTGAGGTAGTACATCAATAAAACTCCCACAAACCTTCGGATAATTTTCTTTATCGATACAAGAAGAAGAAAAATAAAAATGTGAATAAAGATAAAAAGGAAAACCGACACGGAAATGTAGATGAAGAAGAACATGAAGATGCCAATGAAGGAGAAAATTCAAAAAGGGTGAAGATGAAAGACTAAGCTGAAGATAAAGACTAAGATGAAAACTGGGTTCGAAGATGAAGATAAAAATGAAGGTAAATGAAAACAAGTAAGTAAAGCTAAGTTCGGGTGTAACCGAACATTACATACTCAGCTGAGAGCTTTGGAGACAAAATATGGGAAAATCACCATGTGAGAAAATTAACCTAGGGTAACTCTGGAATGTGCTTGTATGACATGGACATCAAATGGAAGGTATTAAATAGTATTTTAAAAGGGAGTGGCCCTTAGTTGTATATGTGAAGGCGTTTTCGAGATATCGACCAAAATGTGGACCAGGGTGACCCAGAACATCATCTGTCGGGTACCGCTAATTTATTTATATATGTAATACCACGAACAGTATTCCTGCCAAGATTCCAAGGGCTTTTGATTGCGCCCTGCAGAACTTTTTCATTTTTTTCTACTTAATATGGTAGGTGTCACACCCATTTTACAAAGTTTTTTCTAAAGTTATATTTTGCGTCAAAAAGCCAATCCAATCACCATGCTTCATCCCTTTTTTCGTATTTGGTATAGAATTATGGCATTTTTTTTCATTTTTCGAAATTTTTGATGTCGAAAAAGTGGGCGTAGTCATAATCGGATTTCGCCCATTTTTAATACCAAGATAAAGTGAGTTCAGATAAGTATGTGAACTAAGTTTAGTAAAGATATATCGACTTTCGCAAGTTATCGTGTTAACGGCCGAGCGGAAGGACAGACGGCCGACTGTGTATAAAAACGGGGCGTGGCTCCAACCGATTTCGCCCATTTTCACAGGAAACAGTTACCGCCATAAAAGCTTCGCTCACACCAAATTTCACAAGGATTGGTAAATTTTTGTTCGACTTATGGATTTAAAAGTATTCTAGACAAATTAAATGAAAAAGGGCGGAGCCACACCCATTTTGAAATTTTCTTTTATTTTTGTATTTTGTTGCACCATATCATTACTGGAGTTGAATGTTGACATAATTTACTTATATACTGTAAAGATATTCAATTTTTTGTTAAAATTTGACCTTTAAAATTTTTTTTAAATGGGCGTGTTCGTCATCCGATTTTGCTAATTTTTATTTAGAGCACATATAGTACAGGAGTAACGTTCCTACCAAATTTCATCATGATATCTTCAACGACTGCCAATTACAGCTTGCAAAACTTTTGAAATTACCTTCTTTTAAAGTGGGCGGTGCCACGCCCATTGTCCAAAATTTTACTAATTTTCTTTTCTGTGTCATAAGGTCAACCCACCTACCAAGTTTCATCGCCTGTATCCCTCTTTGGTAATGAATTATCGCACTCTTTCGGTTTTACGAAATTTTCGATATCGGAAAAGTGGGCGTGGTTATAGTCCGATTTCGTTCAATTTAAATAGCGGTCTGAGATGAGTGCCCAGGATTACTACCAAATCATAGATCCAAAAATTTATCAGTTAGTGTTTACGGACAGACGGATGACTAGCTAAATGATTTCTTTTTTCGCCCAGATATTTTGATATATAGAAGTCTATATCCATCTCGATTAGTTTATGCCGTTACGGGGTACCGTTATGCGAACAAAATTAATATACTTTGAGAGCTCTGCTCAGCTGAGTATAATGAAAGGTCCGAGCTGAAGATAAAGATTTAGATGAAAATTAGGTTGGAGAAGAAGATGACTAAGAAGATGAGAGTGAAGATAAAGAATAAATGTATAGGTATAGGTCGAAAATGCGTGAAAAGTTAAAGCTGAAGAATAAGATGAAGATTAAGATGGTGGTAAAGATGAAAGTGAATATGAAGACGAAGTTGAAGATGGAAATGGTGATAAATTTGAGGATGAAGATTAAGATGGAGTTAAATGAAAATGAAAATGTAGAAGAATATGAAGATATAGATGAAAATGAAGATGAGAAAGCAGATGAAGATGAAGATGAAAATGTAGATGAAGATGAATATGAATATGAATATTAAGATAAGAATTAAGATTAAGATGAAGATTGAGATGAAGACGTAGATGTAGATCTAGATGAAGATGAGTATGCAGATTGAGATGTGAGATAAAAGAAGATACAAAAATGACGATGGAGACGAAATGGACGAAATGGAGATGGAGCTGAAGATAAAAATGATAAAATGAGGATGGAACAGAATAAAAAGACGAAGATCAGGTTGGAGGTAAAGATTTAGGTGGTTTTGAGTATGGGAATGGTGAAAAATTTTAAGTTGAAAACGAAGGGGGAGATGGTGGTATATATGAAGAAAAAAGTGAGCTCAAAACGAACGTGGAGGTAATTTGAAAGGTCAAATGAAAGTGGTGATAAAAAGTAAGACGCAGATGGAGATAAAGGTGAAAAAAAGACAAAGCTAAAGTAGAAAATGAAAGTTTAGATTAATATGAGGCGCAGTTAAAGATTGAGATGATGATGAAAATAAAAATGGGGGTGGATATGAAATTAAAAATAACGACGAGAATGAACAGGAGGAAGAGAAAGAAGAGGAAAATATTAAGTGAAGAAAGGAGCTCCGCTGTTCAATGTACCAAAGTAAAAATACGCAACTGTGGCAACCTAGCCACCCTCCCAAAAACCTTATAAATAACTCGACAGATATAAATGGCAAATAACTTGTTTTTAGTATCATTTATATACTCATACTTAAACTTACACAATACAGAGATAAAAATAGCATTCGATTATGCGACAGCTTTTAAAATGGCCGAGCTGCGCTGGCAGCAATGAGCGCCGCCTTCTTTTCACTTTGCATTATGCTTATTACAATTGACTACAGCACATTTTATTTTAATAAAAATTTAAACATTTTTTTTTGCCAGCTTTTTGTTTGCGCTTGTTACTGGTGGCACCTGCAGCGCCATTCAGGCGTGTCATCATCAGCAATTCGAGCGCTGCGTTAAGTTAAAATATTTACATTTTTTTTCACAATTTCATTTCGCGTTGCATACTTTGCGGCGTTCAAGTGCGGTAATAAATTTTATTTTCATTTGTAGGTGTAGCTTTGTATGTATTTTCATAGCTTTTCAGCAGCAATGTATTCATTTGTAAATTACAAATTAATATGCGTGCGTTAGTTGTGCGCGGCTGTTAAAGGGTTAATATTGGTACAAGTACAATGGCGTTGACATGCGAGCACATAAATCAGACAATTGTATGTGGTGCGTGTAAAGGGAATTTATGTGTGTAAAGGTGAATATATTAAATGTGAGGTAATTTTCCAGATGTATAGGAAAACAAATGCAACCACCACTTCTCGGTTCCCTGGTTAGACCAACTCGATTTGTCTATTTCGTGTGACTCCCTATATGTACTCAGTTCACTTAGAACTGCAAAAGTTCTTTATAGAGCCGAAGTCTACCGTCATAGGAGTCAGTGATAAACTAAGTAATCATTTCATATTTTTTAATGATTTCATGAAACTTTCAAGCAATGCTTTAAAGCCGACAAGATCACAAAAATGTGCTAGGCTAGTGAGTTTATAGCTCCACAGTATTGTTGGCGTTATCATAACATACTTGGTTAGGAAGGCAGAAATTTGCTTCATATACCATAGCCAGTGCTTGGAGGTGCTTGTCCTTGCTGTCTTATTAGCAATTAATACTGCCTACCCAACAAGTCTACTCAAGAAATGCCACTGAGGTGAGCTAAAATAGTTCTTCAATGGAGTCGGCCCATGATGACAATGGAATTGGTTGTGAAGCTTTCAAGAAACACGTGAAGCGTTTAGATTAGTAGAAGTTTGACCCCTTACAGTATACACATCGAAGCTGTGTCAGATTAGCACGCGTTTGCCTGAGCCGGTTTCGTTCTTCCTCTACAATGGGTAGTGATTAAGTAGAAATAGATTGGCTCGAAGGGCGGTAGTCAACGAAATAAACGACCGACTACTAATGCTTGTAGTTTTTTGGTTCGTTCATATAGATACCATCAGACAAACGGGCTATTTTATAGATGTGGTCATGGAGATGCGTCCTTATATAATGGAAGTATTTTTGTTTTAGCTGTCCGTTTTATTAATAGATAAAGATCAGTCGCCCTGTGCTAGGAGAATCAGATAGGGGTTTGCTTGAAATCAGTTATGCAAATGGAGACTCCATGCCATTGACTCTAGTATAAAGAGCTTGGATAGCCTATTTTCAGAGATACTGACTTTATTGCCAAGTACTGTTATTCACATCCATGAATGCTTCAAAAAAGAAATAGATTTGGGAATCTATGGACAGTTTATCTGCATATATTTATTATTTCCGACGACCTTTGTCAAGGTATGAAAACATTAGGACAATAATGAGCTTTGAACCCGATTGGCTAGTAGGAATTAGCAAGTTATTCGAATTGAGCCATCGGCAAACCTATACTTGCTCTGCACAGCTGGAAAGATGCAACTTATTAGATGAGCTTCACTAATGTTAGAAGCGCTACACCATGGACTCATTCGGTCTATGTGAGGTCCTCACGGTACGGCCAGTTCAACCTATCCTAATGATGGAAGCTTAACACCCCAGCGGGTTAGGGGGTCAGAATATTCCCGCGGTAGGTATGCCTGTCGTAAGAGGCGACTAAAATAACAGATTCAAAGGGCTGTGTAGCGCAAACCTTCAGGTTGCCAGCGCAATATATAGCTTCTCCAAACCCAATTTTCAACCTCACCTATCCGCGGCGAATCCTGTTTCACTAACAGACGAGGCTCTGGCAACCCCAAGCTCCTCATGGAACTTGGGGGTGTGGAGGGAGGGGATGGCCTGAACGTTTAATGTGGCCACATAAATCGTTCCCGAGATGGTCGGGCTAGCACCTTAATGGTGCTGTGGTACCGGATATGTATCCGGCAAAGGACCATTACATCGATAACACTCCCCAAAGCCTTCGGGGAGCAACCTTATCGCTACAACAACAACAACAACATGGAAGCTTAACAAGCCAGACCCAGCTAACCATTTCGCATTTTGCAACAAAAGACGCAACAAGAGTTTATACCTTGAATGTTTTCAAGAAAGTGATGCGGCTTAATTGTTTTGTCAAATTGGCCTACCCCTGCTAAATTTTTCTCAATGCTTTAGTACGCCGCAAATCCTAGTTTAACGGAGGATGTTTTTGATGACGACTTTTGCGAAGTCAGCTCCCGCTAGAAGCTGACTTACCAAAACCATGTGACCCAACTTATTTTTCTTGTTTGATAACCCCTAGGCAGTACATATTACGAGGTTGGTAATAGGGTGTTCTTACTTTCTGAAGGTGATTCAACCGAACCACGTAGACCTTCTTCCTTCTGAACGAATCAAGTTGTCACAAATTCGTTCACAACGTTGGGTCTTCTGTTCCTTATGAGTGTAAAATGGTATCAAACTCTTGTCTGAACTCTGGACTAAAGGAAGTGATCTACCCTGAACAAGTTATCTTTCTTGAGTTCCATTAGATAAAGTAAAAGACTTTAACAGGGTAGCTGAGCTTTTTTGTCTTCTAAATGTGGTACAGCTAGACAGATCCATATTTCTTCCTAATCGCTGCTTCTTCGCTGTTTTAAATAAGCCGCGCTGGTCCAAGTTCGATGATTTCATAAAATGAGCCAAAAATTTGCTCAATCAAATACCCGCGCCATTTTCTTCGTACTTCAGGGTTTATAAAGTCTTGCTTCTTCGCTCCTTCTTGATCTTAAGTGCGCTACGCGTCTTCTAAAGTTAAAAAAACCCAAATACAACTAAGATCACACGTCTTTTGAAAGCTTAAGCTTAAAGCTGCCATCAGCCGCATTGATCTTTATACTACACTGAAGCACTGCCCATCCCATTGAAAGCCTCTTTGTGCTCATATTTCTTTAACCTAATTTAAAATGCTTTTGAGAGCTTCAATTACAGCTCCCAATTTTTCCAGGAATTGAAGCAATGAAGTTGGCAAGACCTTGTACCCTAATAAATGCGTACATAAGAAATTACGGGCTTAAGTAGAGCAATTCATATTCAAATAAAGAAGGGGAGTAAGTGCATGAAGTAATAAAAAAGGATGTACAGCTCGCTCTTCAACAAAAGCAATGGACAAATAAAGTGGGTGTGTCAGCTACATGCTCGTACACCGCAACGTTAGCCAACTCAATTTATATGCAAGCGTATGGACGCTGGTCAAGACATGTGGCACCGACACACGCACCCCTTAAAGAGGCTGACTGACTGAGTGATGCTGATGAATGTTGGTGAGTGAATGAGTGATGGATGTATGTGGTCGATGGTTGTTGGTCATTGGTGAATGGTGGCGTTTGTTGTTCATGCATCACTGAATGTGGTAAAGGATGTGACAATGGATTTGGTAATACTAGCACTAGGAGTTTAGGGTATGCGGTGTAGGCGGGTGCAGTTGGGTGTGGTGCATGTAGAATACCGACGGTTGCATGTTTGTGATTTTGATGGTTGTGGCTTTGGTGAGCATATTTGGCAATTTGCTTAATGCCAAAATGCGTTCAACACACATTCGCACACACACACACATGCACGAACACTTGCACCGGACTTAGTTACTCACAACACATCATATCGCATCAGCAGCCCGTTTGTGTGTTGTTATCCCTTATAGCCGCAGCAACCATAGACGCCACAGCGCCAATTCAATTCAATTCCATTCAATTCACTTCACTTCACTAGACAATTCAGTTCCATATCCGTTGAAATCACCAAGGCACAAGCTCGAGTGACACATTCTCACACACACATACATACGCACACACACTTGCACACGTACTGCCCCCTTAACACATGCGTTGCCAGTCGGACTCGGACGCTTGGAATGTACCAGCATTTGAATAGCTAATGATTCGACAACGTTCGATTCAGTCGTGATAGTTCGTCCGTTCGTCAGTTCATGTAATTGAAGAGCAGCCGTTTGGATGAGGCACGTCCCTGTGCGCACTAACTATTGTTATTATCCTGCAGCAAATGTTTCCGAGATGTATTTTGTGTATTACGCACTGGACGCTCAGGCCTATGTGTGCGAGTATGTGTGCATGGCTTCGTAGCTCGTTGATAGTTTTTGGCCATTTGCGCTTCAATTTGTTTAGCTGTAAGTACGTATGTTTTGAATACATGTGATTGAGGATTTTGGCTCATGTGTGGTTGCGTGTTTAAAACGCATTTTCAATTTGACCAACATGAAATGCCAGCAGGCGCAAGCTGGAGGAGAACATATGTATGTTGCGCAAGTTGCGAAGTCGAAAGTGTCCCAGTGGTTGGGAAGATGAACGTTTGCGGATTTTTGGAGTTCCTCTTTCAAAATCCGTATCAAAATCTAACAGACAGCAGTGAGGAAGACCTGAATTAAATGGGGTTAAGGGATAAAACGGCCGATTGCATGCTACGCGTCTCCGATATGGTCGCCAAGCCTAAAGGTTACTCACTGGAAGCAAATACAGGCCTGCCAAAATACTGCCCTCAGAACCGCTACGTGCTGTCTTCTTATGTCCCCAGAACACCACCTACACAATGTGGCGAGAGTACTCTTCATTAGGGAGAGAAAAGAAATGCTAAACAAACAGTTTCTGTTGAATATCCATAAACCTGGGCAGCCCAACACACATCTGATTGATGAGGTTACACCTCGCAGGGACTTAAGGGGTCATCTCCGTAAGCATTTTGAGAAAACACGGCACCTGAGAACACAGCCGTATGAAGCATAAAAGCACAAGCAGGCCCACAGTGATATCCACAAACAGGCGTCGGACCTCTATGCCAGTAATCGCCCGGCGAATCCAGTACTTAAAGAAAAATACCCAGAACTAGCAGAAGAGGAACGCACTCTGCCTAGGGAAATGCGCGTCACTCTAGCTCAACTTCGATCTGTGTACTGTAGCAGGTTAAACTCTTACCTATGCAGAATGCACCCCGACATACAAAATGTATGTCCTGCTTGCAATGTGTTCCCACATGACACCAACCATCTCTTCAATTGTAATGTGGAACCAACGCCTCTGACACCCTTTTCTTTATGGCCCACCACTGTTGAAACAGCAAGTTTTATTGGACTCCCGTTAGAGGACATTGGTGACAATTTGTGACCGATCGCACCTATTGAATGGGGTTAAGCACTGCTACAACAACAACAACAACAACAACATGAAGCCCTGAAGAATACAAATCCCCACTAAGCAGATTTCTTCTGAATGGTTTGTGAAAGCTGAGCCGATGTTTTCAGTACCGTACTTCAACCGATTTCTACACCTCTCCTTAAAAAATATGCTATCAGCGACTAGTTGAAGTAAATTGGCTTCTGGGCTGGCTGGTGATGAAGCAGACCAGCGATATATTCCTTTCTAGAAGACAGACTTTTTTGTGAGCTATCAGTAAGATATCTTTCACTGGGTTCACTACAACAATATGGCTTGCGTGAATAAAATTCATGTGAGTCGAAGACTGCCTTCTGGCCTGTAGTTGAAATGAAAGTGATTTGATGGCTTAGCTGAAAACACGACAAAATGGCTCTAACACAAACATTCCTTGTACATACAAATGTATACAATATTCAAGGATTTGCTGTGACAATTCCATTCACACATACACGCACAAACCTTTATCTCTGGAAGCTAGCATCGAGCTTTGTTGGATACCTCAAGGTATAAGTATTTGTCGAATCTGTTTTGTGCGCAATACAAAAAGATGAGTAAGCAAATGACATTGACTTCAATATTCGGAGTACTTTCACAACCCATCTACATAATCCATTGAATAAGCGGTATTGTGAAGGGAAAAAGTAAGAGCCACTGTGATCTCCGGTAGCATATTTTAGCCGGATGCTTTCAGCTGTGTTGGGAATGCGCTTTGCGACAAAATTTCCATGACGCAAATGAAGACGAAGGCGTTTAGGAAAAAAACAACGAAAAACTTGCACTGAGTAAATAGTGACGTTAGTAAAGAAGCGCAAAGAACGCGGAAGTGCAGAGGCGAAAAGTATTTTCAAACACATGCCTGGTTTTGGCAGCTCTGATGTCATGCATAGATTGATAGATCGTATTAGAGCTTGCTGTGGGGTGAGTAGGTAAGCACCAAACGGCGTTAGCGCGTTGAAGATGGTGAACCCGGTGTATTACGCAGTCGCAAATGTCACCTCAGCCGAGTTTCTGAAAGCCTTATGTGAATAATCCTTCGCCACGGTCAATCGCCACGGTCAACTCTTATCCGCTGCGAAGTTTGGTGTGTTGTGTGATGTACATTTTTGCGCCAAGCATTGCGCTGCTTTGTTATTTATGCTGTTCGACGACACATACACTGCCATAAATCCCCCCCGGCTTGTGTGCTTGACATTCACTTACTTTGAATAAGTTGTCCAATATCTCTTAACTATCGAGCTCAGTCACGCCCGCATCTGCTAAATATTCAACTATTCAGTCTGTGAGCTCGCAAATCTTTAGGCAAACATATTTCTGTTGTAACTTTTTTGTTGACTTTGAAGCATGGAGCTCAGCCACTGACCAATTTGTAAAGCTTTTAGTTTTTGGCATGGAGGCATGGGACGTTTAGTCGAGCATTCGTCTTTTGTTGCATTTATAAAACACATTCTCGGTGTCACTCATTTTATGTATTATTGTTTCTGTTGTGCATTACAACAACAAAGACTCCATTATGTAAAGCATATTTTCGTTGTAAGTACGGCTTTGACGATGTTCTAGGAAGACTTTTGCTACGTTTTTTCTTAGTAAGGTTATAGGCACAATCTCACAGAGAAGAATAGGGTCGGGAATTGAGCCAGGACTGCTGGTATGTTGGGGGGATATTTCGAACTCATTACACACCGCTACCATGGGGCCACAAATGTCCAGCAAATCCGCAAAACCAGCTGGTGCGATAAGAAAAGTCGCAGTGCCTTGGAAGAAAAACACGCTGCGTACCAGCGCAGCAACGTGAAGAAGGATAAGAGACACCTACTTAAACAAAATTGAGGCAAAACAGCGTGGTGCGGGAAGCTTCAAAAGCTTGCTGCTGGGAATAAATCTCGAACAAGGAGTGCTTAAGCTGTTTGGGAATATTTATTCTCAATGCTAGATAGCGAGGATGAAGACGTAAAGCAGTATCCCAATCGCTGACGACGGAAAGGCAACTGCAGTTTCACCGTGTGATTCGCGGTTCGATTGGCGGTTTTCGAAATGGTACCATCGCAATATGCCAGGGGGGAAAATAGGGGGCTGCTATTCAACTTTAAAAGAATAAGGACAAAGAAAATTCAAATGGCAATAATTAAGGATACAGTACATTTTGGATAAATCGAAGATGAGCATTTGTTTTTATTATCGGTAGCTATCAAATAATAACTTTGTTGCTCAAAAATCACTTTCAGAAATTTTCACTCTGTGTCCTTAAACATAAAATTTATTTACATTGTTATTATTAAGTACATTGTTTATTAAAATTATATAAGTATGAAATGTACACACCCAGTGATAATAAAAGTACCAAACAAAAAATACAAAAAGTATTCAGGGCCGCAGAGAGCTGAGCCGGACCCCTGGACAGTTCGCGTTTACGGGCCACCCTGAAAAATATCCTCAATCCATTAAAAAAAATAACATAACATACATAAATTTTTCAATTCACATTGTTAGCTTTATTTCATATAAAATAAGATTTACTGGAGCACTTACATAAATGAAATGTTAGATTTCATTGTTTGATTTGCTTACATTAACTTTTTCTAAATATGTACATTTTAAGAGCTTGAATCAGCCAATGAAAACCTTCCGTGCTTTTTGGTCTCAGAATATAGAAATTACCGATTCAAAACTATTGCTGCGAGCAAAGCTGGACTCCAACGCCAATGTTCCAAGGCTTGTCAAGCGATTTTGGCTCATAGTAAAACGTAAAAAATTTTTCACGCAAGATAATAGACTAAAAGAACGCCCCCTTCAGCCACACTGACTGGAAGTGTGCAAAATATTCTTAATACTATGAAGATGTTCGGAAATAATACTTCCATCTTCAAGTCATGAAATTTGTTCAGAAGTTGAAATGGTGGCAGCGAATCATATCCCAAATTTGCTAAGTGGGTAGCTTTGAGATGAATGATTTCATCTATTAGATCCGTAGAAATATCGATACCATAAATCGTGCAGAATGCCGCTGCCTTTTCTCTGCTCTTCTTCCGTCAGATCCTGATACTTCCACAAAAAACTAAATTTAATCGCAATGTTACCAATCAAGGAGTCGAAAAGAACGTAAAAAACTTGCTGTTTGAATTGAGTTTCGGAATCACACTAAGGTGATTCGCCAGGTAATTCATCGAACTGGCGCTTTCTTATCTTCCTTCTTTTCCTCTTTTCTCTGCAAAGGTATTCACAACTCCTATACTCCCTGCCAGAACTTTACATTCTTGAAGTATGATCGACCATTGATGCCTGAACTTCTTCAACTCATCAATCAGGCTACGTATATTTTCTGTTTCCACGTCCAGTGTGGCATTTCTAGCTTGCAGTACCAGATTTCGATGGTTGATTACCGCCAACACTTTGAGCCAAATGGAGGCTAAGAGGATACACTCAAATTTCCCCATATATGCTTCAATACCTTTCAAATCCGTTAGTGTTTCTGAACTCAGATTCAAAAGCTTGATTTCATCAATAGCTTTCAATATTTGGGGAATGTGAGTTGCGAAAGTATTCATATTGTCCACACGAGCAGACCATTGTGTTTGTGACATGCTGTGCAAGGAGCAATTAGTTTTTTCCTTGAGAATTTCCCATCTCTGAGGGCTTGCGCTAAAGATATTATACAATTTCTGCATAATACCGAAAAATGTGATGACTTCTGCAGCAGCTTGCGCACTCCACATAAATTTAAACTATGACAAGCACAAGGTGCAAATATTGCCAGGGAGTTATCTCTCAGGATATGACTCTGCGCTCCTTTGTAATGACCGCTCATATTACTGCCATTATCATAACCTTACCCACGGCAGTCATCCGGGGGAATAGTGTGCTTTTTTAGAGTTCTGCGAATCAGCTCACCGATAGCTTCTCCTGTTTTTGCGTTACAATCGACAAACTCTAAAACGCGTTCTTGGATTTTCCGGAGTCCCTGTCTAATAAAACATAACGCAATATAAAAACAGTATGTTCAATATGCGGCGAATCAGGGGTTGCATCCACTATTACTGTGTAATACTTGACGGACTTTCTCTCGCCTTCTATCTTTCTAATAACTTGACTTGCACAAATTTCTATGAACTTATTTTGTATTCCATCAGACAAATAATGTGCTTGGAGGCGATTCTTTTTCGTTTGAAATTCCCTCACCTTCTCCAAATGTTCATGCAATAGGGGGTCATAATTGCTGATCAGTTCCAAAATACCAAGAAAGTTTCCATTTTTTGGATTTCCGATCAATGAATTATCCCCTCTAAATGTCAATCATTTTTCTCCAAGAAATAAAACAACATCAAGAATTCTGCGAAGTATCTCTCTCCAGCGAGCTGCTTCATTTTTAAGGGTTTCCGCTAGGAGAAAATCCACTGAACTTGCATTTCGAATTCTCATTTCATATTGGCGCCACTCTATATAGCAAGTTTTATGATTTTGACTATTTTCATGTTCAGGAATTTTGTCGTGTAACCTCTTCCAACCTTTTTTGTCAAAGATGATCGGGTATTTTCGGAAATTTTGCTGAAAAGCCGGCATGGACAACAAAAAAGCGCTTCTTTTGTTGCACTCCAAACGAGCCAATCACGCTTTACTTTCGTTTTTTTAGAGTAGTATGGAGTATGATTTGAAGGAAATGGCGACCACTTAAGTCGTTGGGAAGTCGAAATAAAATGCAATTTTAAGTTAGTTGAATCATTTTTGACAGATAGCGCTTATGAAATTGTGTCAAAAACGTTTATCTAACTTAAAATCACATTTTATTTCGACTATGACTATGCCCCATAGTATTTGATCGGGTGTTTATGATTTTAGTTAAGTGATTTTCAATTTTAAAACAATTTTTTGTAGCAACAAAATATGTATGTATCTATGAAATCCCAGTTAGAGTACTGTCAATACTGCTTTGCCTTGCCGGGCCACCAAAAACCTTCCGGGCCCAGGAAAATTGCCCTGGCTTTGTTAGATCCGAGGACCTTTAATGGGTGCCAGTAGGGGCAGCCGCAGCAGCACATTTGGTAGTCTACTTACATTCGGTATGATCTAGTTGCGAGTACTGGACAGATCAAGTGAAAAAGATATTTAAAAAATTGATCTTCTTTGTTGAGTACTGCAGATGCTGGGCGTATCATGAATGTCTTGTCCAAACATCGATTTCGAGGTAACAAAAGCGAATATACAAATGTTACCAAACAGAGTAGTTTTGTTATCTGAAGTAAAAGCACAACTGGGTATATTTTCCCTTTGTTTATTTAGGTATTGTGATCAAAGCTGGGTAAATTCTATTCCATTACATTTCCTCAGTAATTGGAAAAAGTAATCAATTCCTTTCCTCCACAGCAAAGGAATTGAGTACTTTTCAATTCCTCAAACAAAAAAAATACCAAAATTAATTTCGTTTTTTTGAGGCTGGAGTACAAAAATTTTTTTGTTGTAATTGAAAAAAAAACTTTGCGCAATTATAATTTCTTTCCCAGTACTTTCGAAAGGAATGGGAAATGTAATCCAAATTTCTTTCAATTATAATACAAGGAATGGAAAAAGTACTTTTGAATTTCTCATTCCATTCCTCAAAGGAATTGCGAAAGTAATTGAAAAACTGCCAGTTAGTCTGTGTATAAGAACTTACTCCGGTTGGTGTGGGTGATTTTTCGGGTCACAATTTTCATTATTTCATTAGATTTTTCTTGTGAGTGATAACTGAAGGCATTTGGGAACACCAATGAATATCAAGTCATTATCCTCTATCCCTCTATCCCAGCTAAGTAAGGGCATTTCTTTTCCTTCCTCCGCTATCAAAGGGTGGAGGCTATAGGAAAGCAGCATACTTTTTAATTTTCTTTGATACATTCAGGTATAACGTAAACATCATAAATTTTCTGGAAAACTCTTTTCTCATATTCTTGATCTTTTGATCTTTGTACCTGAGCCATGCCAATGCTAAACACCTTGGAGCTAAAGGAGTAAGCTATCTGACGCACCTTTTCAAGCCTAGAAAACCGGCCAACGAAGGAGTCATAACCACCGGTATCACTCCGTTCGCCAGTAGCAAGACATTGGAGACCTTCCTGCCCCGTCAGTTTACTGCGAATCTTCGTCTAGCCACTCATCAGCATGGTATCGAAAAAAGGCATAGCACTACCAGCTAGAAAGTTCACACTTTCCCCTTTGTATACAAAAAATTGACTGCAAATTATCTGAACTAGCCGACCAAATCTACAGACACTCGGTTTTCCGACGAGGAATATTGGACGTTCATGTCGATGGTGTTGCGCTACCCGATTGTCAGTCATCCAAAGATCTTAGGGGTAACATTCGGTCACATTCTCACCTTCAAGGCGTATGTCATCGAAGTTGTATCTAAAGTACAAAGCCGCAATAAAATCCTCGAGTCGCTTGCCAGTAGCATTTAGGGTAAAGATGAAGAAACGTTGCTAGCCACGTACAAAGCAATTGGCGGGCAGCTCAACATCAAGTCTAAACTAGGGTGATACAATCTTACCATACCCTTCCTCATATATGGCGAGAAGAAATGAATTGCCAGTCATAGGAGACAGTACTTCTGTTTTACAAAAATGTTCTTATGGTCCAAGGAGTTACTGTGGCTTCATAAAATTACCGCTTGAATCGCAAAAATATTTTTTACAGCAAGAATTTTTCAACTACTTTTGCAATTCTTTGAGGAATGGGAGATTATTAATTACTTTTGGCATTCCTTGTAATGTAATTGGAAAAACTTTCAATTACATTTGCATTTCCTTTCGAAAGTACTGGGGTAGAAATTACATTTGAGCAAAGTATTTGTTTTCAATTACAAACAAAAAATATTTTGTACTCGAGCCTCAAAAAAACGAAATTACTTTTGGTATTTTTGTTTTTTAGGAATTGAAATGTAATCAACTCCTTTACTGTGGAGAAAAGGAATTGATTACTCTCCTCAAGTACATGTAATGGGCAATTGTCGGTAATTGAATATCTAAAGTAATCACTACTACCCAGCTTTGATTGTGATCAACCAGCAACTAACTTCAGTGGCTTAGGAAATTTTCCCGAAGGTTCTTGGTATTTCGCAATATGAAAGGCCTCTGCCACGGCGAGTCTATACAAGGTGATAGCAAAGCGAATTCAACCCAACTCGCTGTCCAGCAGAACGTCAAATCAAAAAAAAATTGCATTGATTTTGTTTAACTGACATTTTGCTGTATCAACTGATGCGATGACACCACCTTGTACTGAATTCGCCTTGCCCTCTGCTAACAACTGCTACGGTTAACCGTTGAGTTCCTGAAAGAAGCACATAGTTTTTTTACCCAAAAAAATGCCTTGTTGTTGGTTTCTGAGTTCGAAAAAAAACAAAAGTAATTGCTCTTGCTGTTGCAATGACATTTAACACTCAATTGATTAGGAAATTTATGACTTGCTCAGTTGACAAGGCATTATACTGAATCGCAATTATTTTGGACAAAACATAAAGAAATGCATGCTTTGCACTTTAGTAGGTTTGCATGTGTTTCAACCACCAGCTAAATTGTTAGTCGGGCAAGATGTTAATGCAGTCAACTTGGACGTTTAACTGTACACGTATAACGAACTTTTTTGTCTTAATGTTGCGCTGAATTGACCAATGAAGCGTGTCATTTGGCAGTTCATACAATTTGTATCCAGACGTGTGTGTGTGTAAATGTGGGTGTGCGTATGTATGTATGTAAGTGTCATTATACGTGGGCTGACACCCTTTTTTTGGGTGATGCTCTTAATATAATAAGAGCTATAAAAATTGGGAAAATAAATTGTTGTAATATTTGAAATTGCTGTGCCAACAAATTAGAAGCATTATTGAGGGTTTAGACATTTCATTAAATTGAAATAAATTTGTTTTAAATGACGGTTTAGTTTCTAAAGCATTTGAAGGGTATTAACCTTTCTATGACTTTTTTAAAACTCTTATATTTAAACATATTGTGACGAATATGAGTGACACTAAGTGATACTCACATCCTTAGTCTGATGCTAAGTAAATGAAGTCACAACAACAATAAAGCACACAGTCTCTTGTATCTACATAAACGAATCAATCATTATGTCTACACATATGTACGTACACGCAGCTGAGAAGCAACGCACAACCACATGCATATATATGAGATACTCCCGAAGGTATGCAATGAGAGAAGCTATAAAATCGTGCAATTGTAGTTACAGCTGAGAAATTTGATAGCTGATGGCCAACTAGTAGATTCTGGAAATGGAAACGCCTAGAGATGCGAACGAGGAAATCAGAGGATATAAAAGGCGATACCAGTAGAGGCGCTAAAAGTAGTTTTGATTAAGACGCTATCTGGCTAGCAATAGCAGTATTATTTATTGCGAAGTACTTTAATAAAGGCCATTTTTTCCATTATTCAATATTGGAGATATTTATTCAACAGTTTAGTGATTCGAACGCTAGCAGTAGATTGCAAATAAGAGGATTTGCAGCAAATTCGTTACAATATTCATCTATTTCATTGTTATTTTAAAGCATTAAGAATTACTCAGTGAAATTTTGTGAATATTTTGTGATTTGAAATTAAAAAAAAACGTGCACTTAATCGTTACAAACACTTTTAAACAAAAAAAGGGTGCAATGTATGTAGATTGTATGTGGGTCGCATGTGGAACGTACATGAAAAGTGTGAAAATCTTGAAAAGCAGCTATCTAAACAAGAAACTATGAATTTAAATCCGAAAATATTTGTGGAGCGTTTATGAAACCGTATGTGGAATGCAGAATTAAAAAAAAACTTATCATAGAGAAAAGAATGTATGCAAAAGCATGAACTTGGTGAAAGTGGAGAATTTTTTTTTAAATTTTTTAGTGATTTTAAACTCGGGGTAAACAAAACCTTACTGTTAATTGAACTCGCAGATGAGATGGCTAGGAAAAGTTCCGATTTAGACAACAGTGAGGTGGACAGCTCCGTCCGACCACCGCTGAGTTATCTCTTGCGGGAGAATCGAGGAATATGAGAACAGGGCAAACGGGACTTGCTATGGACCAAAAGGTTTGAATGCGGTCTCAAGGTCCATGTGACCATGCTTGGATAGGAAAAGCACCAGTTTCCTTCTCAAACTGAACAAATCTGCGGTGAGGGTACTTACGATTGTCATCACAGGTCATTGTGCTATCGCACCAATGCTCCGACGGTGGCGAATACCAACAAGCTCCCTCCGCAGAAGCTTCAGGATGAGGGGTCGATCTACCACTTTCTCTGCCGATGTCCGGCTCTTCAAAGAAGAAGGCTCAGATTTCTGGGCTCACGATTCTTCCACAGCCTGGCAGAGGTTGGGAGGCTGACGCGTAGCTTCTTCTTGGATTCATCAGGGAAAGCAAGTGGTTCGATGTGCCGCCACCCTGCACTTACTGAGGGCACTCACAATGGACAAAAATGTCTCAGAGTGGAAGTGTGGGTAATACCCACGCACGCTCTCTTAAACTAACCTAATCTTACTGTTAATCCTCTAGAGTCCACTAAATATGTAAAAACGTTTACTTGATTTTTCTTATTTTTATTAGGCCTCGATGCACTGCGACCTTTATTTACATTCTGCTTGAAACTTTCAGCATACTGGAGGCTTTTAATGTATTTAAGTACCTCTTCAGGCTCTTTACTCCATATCACAAAGATATAAAGGGTTACGCCGCCTAACTGGGAGAGTCTCCGCCTTGCAAAACCGATGCATTCGCAAAGAATGTGAGCAGGTGTTTCATCATCCAGCTCACAAAAGCGACAGATTTGTATAGCGGATATATCTAACATATTTAGGTGATATCGTACACTACAGTGTTCCGTATAGTAACCAGTGAGAGTTAGTAGGTCCTTCCTGCGTAGATTAATGGGTTTGAACAATACTCTCGTTGCTGGGAGCATAAACAATTTGGCCTATCTTTCTCCAGCGTGGTCTGAAATGCTTAGTTTTATAGCTTGGTTTCCCTTGCGTGTGCCTTTGTGAGTCCACAGAAGCTGCTGCTAAAGCACCCTGTTTGGCTAGGTACTCTGCCTGCTCATTACTGTCACTGATGCCCGGGAATCCATCATAACAAAACATTGTTCTTGGCTGTCAGATCATTTAGGACTCTAAAACCCATTGATCCACTAGCTATGAAACAGTTGAGTAACCTGGTTGTTTGACGTAATGAGGACACTCGTAGAGGATAAGCCTCTCTGTAGGCATTATCTACCGCAAACTTTTATTGCATGGATTTCTGCGTGAAAAATACTGGAATAGCATCCCATTTGTATCGATTTATTGAAGCTCGGCTCATAGATGATAACTCCAGTTTCTCCTTAATCAAATTTTAAACCATCCGTAAACCAGACCTCTGAGTCAGGGTCAGTTTATGGAGTCCCTTTTTACCAAAGAGCTCTCTCCACAATGGGCACCTCAAAATTTCATGTTACTTTGAGCGTAGAGGTTATTGCAACACGTAGTTTCACGTTTCCGCTCTATAGTTCAGATATATTTTGAAGTCCTACTGCAGTCTCTTTCTCTTTCAGTGTTGCTTTTCTCTGTTAGAATAGGGACAGGAGG
Source organism: Eurosta solidaginis (assembly GCA_029619165.1). Classification (NCBI taxonomy): domain Eukaryota; kingdom Metazoa; phylum Arthropoda; class Insecta; order Diptera; family Tephritidae; genus Eurosta; species Eurosta solidaginis. The sequence continues at coordinate 55,433 of JARSSU010021483.1, forward strand.
TATTCCCACTAAGGGACTAAGTGCATCAGCAAGACACATTCTTAGTTTTGTTATTGTTGTTCTTTGCGTAGTCTTCGGTCACCACGAGGAGCCATATTAACAGCCCAGCAATCTGCTGTCTTCGCGAAAGGGCAGGGATTATACCACCGAACCAGTGTAAAGCTTAGAGCCTCCGCACAAAATTCTTCAACCCTCAACCTTCCCTTCCAATCCACCTCTTTCAAAGAACCCTAAACTGTCTCGTACAGGTAGCGTTGCTTTGTCTTTCGTTTGCATATTATCTAGCACAAATTGGATTAACCAAAAACTGTTGGATACATTTCGGAAAGGAACACCATTTCATTGTAAGTTGAATTTAATTCATTTTATTGCCGATTTCAAGGGTGTAACACCGCTATAAATGCGCGAGATGCATATCTTAGTCACCATTTCTGTGGTAAATTCGTTAATCGCAGCGCGAGCAACAGCTAATCTCTTGCGACTTATCGACCGAGGGATACGTTAAACCGCATTAGAAATATCGAAGTGGGCGTTTGCAAAAAAGCAGCTAAAAGTCAAGTCCTCCTTGCTTATTTTCCTCAAACTAACGAAAATTAGGGCTACTCGCATGACTGATGTTGGCTTATGATTACAGCAACAAATAGCAAAATTTGGCACTTCACGTCACGAGCAACTGGTACCGTTAGCTTTCGTACCTTTCGTGTTGTTGGGCTTTTTTGTTTTGGTGGCGTCAAAAGGCTCATTAGTCCATTGCATGCGATTAGCAAATCCATCGTCACTCACACTTCCTGTGCGCGCTCAGGTATAAGTGGAATATTCAAATTCTTTTTGATGGAAATCAGGACAAAGTAGCAAGTTATTAGAGGGAGGGGCGTGGTAGGGCGTCTTTTTATTTGGATATACTTATTTAGGTATATTTTGGTCACCTTTTAAAAAAGAAGGTGCGAATTTCGTATAGTTTCTACTGGCATTGTTTGGCTGGCACCCGGAGTTTTTACTCAAGCGTGCATGCAGCAATAAAGCTTCTAAAAGCACAGTCGTCATAATAAATATGACTTTTTTCGACTCGTGTCAAGTACTTCATTTAATTAGAAGGCTATTAAAGTGATTTTCGCTTGAAGGAATGTTAGTTTGAAGTAATTGGGTCGGAATGGAATTTTTGTATGGAAACTATTGAGAAAATCTACTACTGACGCCTTAAAGTAGGTTATAAAACATTATTATTATTATTATTTATTTATTACGACTGTATTGAGTCCAGATCAAAACAAATTTCTTATAGAGTAGGCTTAAAACTAATTACAAGTAACTTAAGCCTGTAGGAACTCAAGGGATAAAGCATATGCTTTCATTCATTCATAATAAGTTTTAAAAGTAAACGGAAGCAAACGTAAAACAAAAATAAAGAGGCGAAAAATATTTATAAATGCAGAGATTGAGAAAAAAATATATATTATAAACTCTTTGCTATAATCTAAGAAGTAAAAATAGTCTTAAAATATTCAAACAAAATTCTTTTAAATTTAGGTTTGAAATTGCATTGCTTAATGTTATTAGGTAATTCATTAAAATATTTTACCCCTTTGCAATAAAGATTACATTTATCTGACTCATATCTGAACGCGGATAATTTAAAAACATCTCTTCTACGAGTGCCTACGTTGTGTATATCATTGCCATACATTATATTGACCCTTAAGTAACATGAAGCTCAACTCATTAATAGCTTAGCCATTATGATTTCAAATGCAGTAAATTACTTTGTATTTAAATTCCGCGAAAATAAGTTGTGGAACTTGTGTGGAACACATGTGGATTACATGTGGAACTTATTTGGTTTATTATATTAACTTTGAATAGTACTTTGCGGCCGCTTTTTTGAGATTTACAGCATGAGATGTAGAAAAAAGATAGTGGAATACAAGTGGAACATAAGCTTAGTTAAAAAATATGAACAGACTGTATGCTAACAGCAACATGATAGTTTTTCTTAGTTAAAGTTAGAAAAAGTATGGCAAGCTTGCCTTCACTAGGGTAGGCAAATTGTTAGTGATTTGCGGTCCTAGCCGAAATCCGTGGCGCCCGACTATGTGTCTGAGCCGTTTTAGGGGCTTCCACCCACGTCATTCTGCCTGATAGGATGGCGACGGGGAGTTAGAGACAAAGTACCGCTAGTTCTGGGTGTTATGTGAACCATGCATATTGGATACCCCTGATTTGTTGGCTGCATTTCAGTAGAGACGATAATGGGTCGCCTCGGTAACTAAAAGTGGTCTTCTGTGGTAAGGTTGGCTGCAGTGACGGACGACTGACCCCATCCTGTCGAACAGATGGTCGTTTGAACAAGATGAACAATACATAATATCTATAAGGAGGAGAAGTGAAGAAGAACTGGGTCGAAAGCCAAGGAAGACAAAAGCGTGAGAACGTAGTCAGCACGGCGAAGGTGTAAGAGGAGGCACTGGCCTATGGTGCAGCGAAAAAATTGAAAGGTGCCTCTAAAGCCTTAAATTATGAGGTCAAGATGAGGTATGCAAATGTCACAACGAACATGTAGAGGAGGACAAAGAGCCTTATGGTGCTTCAAATATTACAAATAAACTTCCAACAAAGTAAAGTGGCATAAAGCGAACTCCTGTTAGAAGGGGGATGAAAGGCTTCTGGGCTCAACACGTGTTTCTTCTTAACTTTTACGTCGCTTCCACAAATAAACCAAATAATGAACTAATTTGTCAAATGCAAAAGGTTTGGGCAAAAGGTTCACTGATTTAGAGCCTCAAACTCGCGAATGATTATGGAATTTTTATGTATCACAATCTGGTGCTCGCGGACCTGCCAGTTCAACCTGACCTATGTATGTGTATGCGCTTTTAGAACGCAGTTTGAAATTTAATTTAAAGATCTAATTTATAGCTGAAAACATTAAAATATGTGTGGAATCTAAGTTATGTTGAAAAATTAAGAAAAGTATAATTTTATTTTCAATCTAAGCTTTTTTTCTGAAAATACGCTGAAGGTAAATATGTGGAATGTGTGTGGATCCTGTGTGAAACTTGCTTAAATTGTAAAAAACAGCAATTAAAACAATATCGTAGGTGATTACAGCTTCAAATGTCTATATACCTGCGGATCGTGGGTGTGGAACGTATTCAGATTGAACAAACGCACTTCCTTTTTAAATTTATAATAAAATATTGATTAGCGAGCGCCATTACAATGCTACCACACGCTCGATTTCATTTGCGCCCCTCAACCTTTCCTCGCTGTTATTTCTACTTTTAAAATTCACATAAATCATAAAATAAATTTACTGCCATTAAAACGTCAACAAACGCATTCTATCATAACTTTTCAAACATTAACACATTGTCAATGATGTTGACAACTACCTGACATTTGGCATAACTTCTACAAAAAAGTTTAACCTCAACAAATCAACTGTAAACGCCCACAAGCAAATTTCCGTACATACCATTTGACAAAAGTCAAGTAAAAAGTCATAAAAATTTATGAGCTACAATGAATATGAATTTTCATAGTAAAGCGGAAAAGGTAGATAATAACAACTAAACTGCATCAATAACGCGCACAAAAATCATCGCTGAAGCGCACACGCACTTAACACACAATTATGTGTAGTGGAATGGCCGGGTGGTCACAAGGTGGGCCCCAACGGAAGTCATGGTAGCAAAAGGGTTAAACACCTACAAAAATGTGTCAGGGAAAAACGAAAAATGCGTGCTCAGTCATTTGTTATGTATGATTTGTGAATTACTTGTAGCACGCATTTAGGCGCACAAACAAACTGTGCTGAATAACAATAAAAGGGTTATATAATAGCGCTAGAAAAATTTGACTTAGTGATGTAGCATAAAAAAGTCAAGACAGCTGCGTTTTTCGTGGCACTCAATTGTTGTTTTTTTTATTTTTTGTTAACATTTATTATTTGCTTGTGTTTGTTTATGTGGCGCCGGCTAAACTTCTAAGCCTTTTTTGTCACGCATTGGCCACAGCAAAATAATAAACATAAATTTTACGATATTAAATGCTGTAGGCGAAGAAACCAAATAGTGGATGACAACTTTGTGAAAAGATGAAAAGAGTTAAAAACAATTAATTAGGCGCCGCTTATGTAAACATTTGTAATGTCATTTGTAGAAATGCATATCCGATTTTGGTTGCTCTAAACAAAATAATAAATATTAATCAGTGTGTAGATGGATGAGGGTGTTCAAGAAACAATGACATTCAAGAAAAACAAAAAAAAAGGTATTCTGTTAGTGGTATATTTTAACAAGTAAGGAAGGCTAAGTTCGGGTGTAATCGAACATTACATACTCAGCTGAGAGCTTTGGAGACAAAATAAGGGAAATTCACCATTTAGGAAAATTAACCTAGGGTAACCCTGGAATGTGTTTGTATGATATGTGTATCAAATGGAAGGTATTAAAGAGTATGTTAAGAGGGAGTGGGCCATAGTTCTATAGGTGGACGCCATTTAGGGATATCGCAATAAGGGTGGACCAGGGCTGACTCTAGAATTTGTTTGTACGATATCGGTATCAAATTAAAGGTATTAATGATGGTTTTAAAAGGGAGTGCCCCTTAGTTGTATATATGAAGGTGTTTTCGAGATATCGACCAAAATGTGGACCAGGGTGACCCAGAACATCATCTGTCGGGTAGCGCTAATTTATTTATATATGTAATATCACGAACAGTATTCTTGCCATGATTCCAAGGGCTTTTGATTTCGCCCTGCAGAACTTTCTTTCATTTTCTTCTACTTAATATGTGGTGTCAGACCCATTTTAGAAAGTTTTTTTCTGAAGGTATATTTTGCGTCAATAAAACAATCCAATTACCATGTTTCATCCCTTTTTTCGTATTTGGTATAGAATTATGGCATTTTTTGAATTTTTCGTAACAGTCGAAATCGAAAAAGTGGGCGTGTTCATAGTCGGATTTCGGCCATTTTTTACACCAATTTAAAGTGAGTTCAGATAATTACGTGAACTGAGTTTAGTAAAGATGTATCGATGTTTTGCTCAAGTTATCGTGTTAACGGCCGAACGGAAGGACAGACGGTCGACTGTATATAAAAACTGGGCGTGACTTCAACAGATTCTGCCCTTTTTCACAGAAAACAGTTATCGTCCAAGAATCAAAGCCCCTACCGAATTTCACAAGGATTCGTAAATGTTTGTTGGACTTATGGCATTAAAAGTTTCCTAGCTAATTAAATGAAAAAGGGCGGAGCTACGCCCATTTTGAAATTTTTTTTTATTTTTGCATTTTATTGCACCATATCATTACTGGAGTTGAATGTTGACATAATTTACTTATATACTGTTAAGAAATTAAATTTTTTGTTAAAATTTGAGTTAAAAAAAATTTTTTTTTAAAGTGGGCATGGTCGTTCTCCGATGTTACTAATTTTTATTAAGCATACATATAGTATTGGGAGTAACGTTCCTGCCAAATTCCATCATGATATCTTCAACGACTGCCAAATTACGGCTTGCTTAACTTTTAAATTACCTTCTTTTAAAAGTGAGTGGTGCCACGCCCATTGTCCAAAATTTTACTAGTGTTCTATTCTGCGTCATAAGTTCAACTCACCTACCAAGTTTCTTCGCTTATCCGTCTTTGGTAATGAATTATCGCACTTTTTGTGTTTTTCGAAATTTTCGATATCGAAAAAGTGGGCGTGGTTATAGTCCGATTTCGTTCATTTTAAATAGCGATCTGAGATGAGTGCCCAGGAACCTACATACCAAAGTTCATCAAGATACCTCAAAATTTACTCATGTTATCGTGTTAACGGGCGGACGGACGGACGGACAAGGCTCAATCAAATTTTGTTTCGATACTGATGATTTTGATATATGGAAGTCTATATCTATCTCGATTCCTTTATACCTGTACAACCAACCGTTATCCAATCAAAGTTATTATACTCTGTGAGCTCTGCTCAACTGAGT
>JARSSU010021484.1:0-11150 GCA_029619165.1 Eurosta solidaginis
TCCTTCAGGAGCCCCTTTATCATCCTTGCCAGAAACGAATGCCCGAAACATCTCCGTCTACAAAATGGCAAAGTTTTGAAAGGTTTGTAATCACCCATCTAGCTCACGATGAAAGAAACACAATAATATATACTAAATGGAAACGTCCATTCAAAGAATCTTTTAAAATAAATAAAAGCGCATCTTACTAAACGGACAAACAATAATTATAAATAATAAAGTTATACTTTATTACATTAACAGGTTGTGGCGCGTTATTCTAAAGTAAAGTGCGAATTTTCTCTTAATATTTTCGGCTCATACCCATACAATGCAGTTTATAGGGCTTATAAGCCGCTCAACAAAGGTTTACCATTAATGAAAAATATCAATAAACGCGTTTTGGTCCAAAAATTTTTTTCATTCACAAATTAACTGGTCACTCTTCGAACAACCTTAAAAGTCATTTTTATAGGGTACATTCCATTATCATATCATTATATAAGTCCCACACTAAATAAAGAAGGGCACAACCTCCGAGCCATGGAGTAGTACAGCACACGGCCGAGTTATCTGCAAATTGCGTAGTTTTGGCGTGTGGATACGACAGGAGTTTGCCGAATACTTCCGGGGTGTGTACGGACCACGGGTTAGAAGAAAAAGTTTTTAGAAAAAAGAAAAATCGGTTTTTTTTGGGTGTTTTAGATAGGAAAAAAAATGTAAAAAAATTTTAGTTCGTTGTTAGTTGCGTGGACCCCCGACGGTCTGTTTCGTGTTTTTTTTTTAGGAAAATGCCGTGTTTAGAAATTTTTTTTTTCGTGTCCCGGGTTTTTTTAGAAGAATTTTTTATTTTAGAAAAGAAAAAAAGAGTTTAGAGAAAAAATTTTCGGTTTGGTCGGGTGGCGGTTGTTTAAGTAAAAAAGAAAAATTACGGGGTTTTTTTTTTTCCGTGTTTGTTTAGGATTTTTTGGTGTTAGACGCGGCTTTTTTTTTGTTTTCGGTTTTTTTTTTCCGGTTTTTTTTTAGAATTTGGCGGTTTTTACCTATTTCCACGGTCCACGTTTAGAAAATTTTGTTTTATTAGGGAAAAAAACTTTTTTTTCTAAATTTTTGGAATTGGAAAGTTACTTTGCCGGTGAGTTAATGAACCCCAGTAGTGAGTACCTCGGTGTGATACGCGCGCACCGACGAGAGCAAGCACCCTAACACACCACACCAAGTCGGCTACTACGGCTGGGTTACACTCACAATCATAGAGTGCTGATATATTGCTTGTGTTAATGTTTTGTTGTTTTTCGCTCATTAATCGAATGTAACTAAATAAATGTTTGTCTTGTCCACACTTACGCTACAATCACAAAAAATTTCCAATTCAAAAACTCATTTTTATACGTAACAAAATTTGTTATAATAGCACCCACATATTTCAATTCCTTCACTTTAAACTAAAAAATCGAAGGAAAATCATAAATTAAAATGAAACTTGGCAATCTTACGCGATAGTTTGCGTACTTAGCAGTCTTTGATTAATACGAATTCGACATATCGTGTGTAGGCAGAGCTCCTCTCACCCGCATTAGTGGCAAATTTAATGATGGGTATTTACGATGCGTTGGTCTCTGCTCACTTACAAGAAGGTGCTTAGTCGAATTTGCTTGACAATGAATCGGTTGACATCACTGTAAAGTTGGTACACCCGATTTAAATGAAGCAGCAGAATGGCGAAGCCGGGTAGTATAATAAGCCATGTGATTTCAATCGTCCGAGAAATGGAAGAACAATTGAGCTATCTGCTGATCCAACGGGGGTGCATTCCGATATCCAGGAGCAACACACCACCAGTATCTTTGCTAAATGAGACAATAACATATGTCCCCGTCTTTATGGCGCAACGTGTTTCCGATACACATCTTCATGACTGTGTCATGAGATACTTATACTGTCACGCACACTCTAGCGAGCATTTTAAGATATCCACCTCAATATCATCTTCTATCATTGTACATCTATATGTTGTCACGATACATGTCGTGATCTTATCGCAGAGCCTGTAGCACATCGTGGAGAACCACACACTCCATCCACACAACCCATTCTCAACTCGTATATATTCATGACAATGTTAAAACTTAAATATATTAATACATCACATTACCTACCTTTATAACTATCTTTGTATTTGAGACCTTCCTTTTGTGTATCACGCAAATTGGAAGATGCCTATGTCGAGGCATGCCGTTGTTTAGTACATCTCCATCTGAACAAACATCGTGACTTTAAGCTGGGTGTACTGATAAGAGAAGTAATTGATATAGAGTATACCTACTTATCCACTAAGGACGGATATAATATGAAGACAGTATAGAAATACATAGGTGTTGTGAGGCTGACCATACAGTATGCCTATACCCCATACACCAATGAGAGTCAGAACATGGTTGGCACCCTATGTATTCTTCTGCGCACTCACACCAGAGAGAGTGAGACAGCACGCGATATGTATTCGTTTACAACTGAAATAATAAAAAAGTAACTGCGATTTAAACAGTAAAAAAAAACTTTGTTATATTCATTTCAGATGGACGCATGCAAAACGCGTAGGGGTGAGACTCCCCTTTTAAACATGTTTTAAAGTCCACGATTTATGATAGAATATTGATACAAAAAGAAACTAACGATGATCAGGTAGACCAACTTCACTGATATCGGTATAAACGAGTGATCCAACCAACCTTATGAAATCAGTGTATTGTTATTGATATCACGGCTACGCCTGAACCTCTCGATTCATCGCTCACGAAAGAGTATCACATAACCACACCATGCCCACACCACGTACCGCCTACTTCTCGCGCCAAACACATGCATGGGATTGATGGACGTATCAGGATATATGTCCACTCGCACCCTAGTACCCGCTGTATACCACATACCAGCTGACACCTAGATCAGAGCAATACTCTTCTGTGATGGAGTTAGGAAGCACTTATATGCGAATGTTATCGACAGTGAGAGAGGCTCGATTACTACACCGTCAATAGCTATTAGCACGTCTCTAGACCGCAAACTTTCCGCTATAGGCATGTGCACAGTGTAGACTCACCCCACAGTAGTCACACCTATAGTCCCATATGACTCGACACCTACACCTAGAGTGTTTCGCGCGAGCTCAGCCGTCCTTGCTAGGCGTCCTTTATAGGCCTTGTTATATCACATAACTGTCTTGTTATTCCTCCTCACCCCTCCACTCTCCACATACAGAGCACTTTATCTATTCTACTAATCTATGCATATCGCCTATCGTGTGACCACGACACTATAAAATGCAGCGCACAAAAAAACGACTCAATATGACGAAAGAACAGTTAGTTAACAACACAAGATAGTATAACTAGAAATATATTAACTAGAACATATGTCTGTATGTATGTAATGAACCTTCAATATAGACCTAATGTTACCATCCAGAATTTTCTCGCACACGATAACATACTTGTCATTTTGTTGTTTTTCCATGTTTTTAATTGCGACATATCCGGAGTGGAAAGCACTTGTCATACGAATGATAGCCCAACATCCTGATACAACTTACACTTTGATTCATCTATCCGAATGGAGCATGTGCGTCTCGGTAAATTGATGTTGTTGTACAACATTGTTACACTACCATAAGACAAATCGAGCCAACACAACACATGCGTTAGAGCCGATTATATATCACACATCTCGAATACGATTTACTGCTTATGACTGCACGCCACCATCAGCAAGCTAGTGTGGGTGCACTTTATTCTTGACATTTACACCTCGCATGAAATGAATATAAACGCAACCGCGTTGGTCAATTTCTTGTCGTCACAGAATGTAACCGCACATCATTCAAGAAGCAACTTTTCATCAGTTCAGCCATCTCATAGCGGCTTAAATCGGTATGTCGCAATACGGAAAAGCAAAGGACGTATGCGAAAATTTTTTAATAGGGCATGAAGGTTATACTTACAATTTCTAGGTAACTACGCGTAATCGATTGGTGTACTCGCCTGGCATATATGAGTCCCAAGTTTTAGATCTCAGGGCAGATAGATTTAAAAAAAAATTATCTGCCTTAACAGATGCAGTTCGGAGTCTGCATAAATGTATAAGCTCAATACGCCTGCAGTAAAATCAGATTACCGAAAACACTACTGTCAATCATTGATAGGTCATTTGCATCACACTTCACACAAAATAAAAGTTTCCTAAAGACGAGCTAATAGCTATTAAAATACGAGAAAGCTTTTCAGCATAACATTTCGCCATAGAATTCCTTCCCTAAGTTTTAGCTACTATATCGTTTTTTCATCCTCAAATAAAGGCTTTCAAAAACTCATCAATAACAAGTAAGGAAGGCTAAGTTCGGGTTTAACCGAACATTACATACTCAGCTGCCAAATTACAGCTTGCAAAACTTTGGGCGGTGCCAAGCCCATTGTCCAAAATTTTGCCAATTTTCTATTCTGCGTCATAAGGTCAACCTACCTACCAAGTTTCATCGCTTTATCCGTCTTTGGTAATGAATTATACAAATTACTTTCCTTTTTCCACCTTCTTCCTATTATTTTGTTAGAACACCTGATTAGTCGATCAGGCATTTCCATGCAAGTAAGTCGATCTAGTGTTATAAATGTATGTATGTGATGTAATTAATATATTTCTGTTTATTATATTTTCATTTTGTGGTTTTAAAAAAGTCTTGAAAATGACTACAGATTGAAGTCGAAATATCGACCAAATAAATGTATGAATATTAATATAGTGTTTTATTCAAAGCAAGGCCTCGAGCTCACAAAACCCTATATTTTTGAAATTGCTATGAAAATTTTATAAAGATCGCTTTGAAAAATTTCTATCTCATCCCAAACACTTACACACCGATTCGTGCAATAGAAATTACTACTTTTGCAGAATTATATGTATACAGATTGACATATAGGACACAGATGCCCAAACGTCATTAATCTAGGTTAGGTAAGGTTGAACTGGCTTGTCCGTGAGGACCTCGCATGGACTGAATGAGTTCGTAGTGTTACCAGAACTTTGCTTAACGGCCTGAAAACCTTGTCAAAAACCAGGATCTTGGCAAATACGAGGACCTATGCCGCTTGCTGCTTCTAGATCTGACAGTTGTATCACTCTAATAATTGGAGTCGTAGCCTGGCAAGCGCAAGGCACGAGCACATACCGTGCTTGATTGGCTTTTCCCGCACTTCCTACATCTGCTATCGTTGACCAAGCCTCATTAAAATATGTGTGACACCAGAAGGCAGTGTTCAGTCAGAATATCCGTCATGAGTCTACAGTCCTTTCTTTTTAATGATAGGTATGCAGGCGGAATGTGAGAATGGCACGCAATGCTTCTGTTGAGGTAGTTTTAAGAGCTCCCGCTAGGCTTATCATTTAAGCTGCCGCGCAACACACAAATTTGCTTGATGGGTACCAAAGGGTAGTTGTGTGCGTATCGGGCGATGTCGTGCTCACACGTATTTGTTGTCGGCTTCGCGTTAATGAAAATCAAAATTTATAGATTTTTATACCTTTCATGAACATGAAATGGTATATTAACTTTGGCCCGATGTTTGTAACGTTGATAAATATAGAAGATAGACTCACCATTAAGTATACCGAATTGATCAGGGCGACGAACTGAGTTGATATAGCCATGTCCGTCTGTCCGTCCGTCTGTCTGTTTGAACGCAAACTAGTCCCTCAAATTTCGAGATATCTCAATGAAATTTGGCACAAGGATGTATTTTTGTATTATATTAGACAATTGTCGGACCCGGTAGGATCGAACCACTATAACATATATCTCCCATACAACCGATTGTTCAGATAAGACGATTTTTGTCATTCCTGCCGCAATTTAGAAAGTATAAACGTGAATCTCGGTGATATATATTTTAGTAAATCATAGAAGATTTTTCGAAAAAATCACTTTGATCGGAGCTATATATAGTATATATCCCATACAACCAATCGTTCAGACAGAAAAATTTTTGGCCATTTCTCCCTGAATTTAGAAAATATAAACGTGAAACTCGGTGATATATATTTTAATATATCATAGAAGATTTTATGAAAAAATCACTTTGTTCGGAGCTATATATAGTATATATCCCATACAACCGATCGTTCAGATAGAAAGATTTTTGGCAATTTCTCCCTTAATTTCTAATATAAAAACGTTTAAACTTGGTGATATTTATTCCAATATATCATAGAAGATTTCATGAAAAAATCTTTTCGATCGGAGCTATATATAATATATATCCCATGCAACCGATATTTCAGATAAGGGGGTTTTTTGCCATTTTTTATTTTATATTTATCTTAAAAATCGTTTAGGTATGTACATCTGTTCAATATATATTTCTTAACTTATACATCCGATTATTTGGAGATTACGAACGGGATAAGATTATTGTTCAGCCCCATATGTCCCAGGCATAGCCGGAGACAGTCCCGTCCTTACTTGTTTTGCTTGGCAGCTGGTCTATTTGATCGTGGCCGACGTGGTTGACAAGCATTAATGTGTTAGTTTTGTGAGAACGTGCAATGAGCAACTTCGCGGAAGAAAAAGATTTTACGTTGCGGTTTATTGAGACCTACATAGTGGACCAGCATAGTGGAATATAAAGTGTGAAGCATATTCCAACCGTGATTAAAAAAAATAAGCAATATGATATTTTTTCATCCATAATTTTTTATTTTCTTTTTTTTTCCGCCAAAACAACTGCAGTTACAAGCAATAAAAAATTGCCATCCGATGACATGTTTACGTTCGCATGCTACGAATTTTCAATAAGGGGACTCATGTAACCGTATAAATGCCTTATAAAGTGTGTAAACGTATAAATTTATCTAGTGCGTAAACGAGCTGTCAAATTTTGTATGAAAAATCATTTACACAATTTGTATAAATTTACGCGCACATTTCATTGTGTAAACGCGGTAAACTCAAAGGAATGCAACCTTGCAGACATTACAGCAGGCATTTTCATCAGAAATCTCCAACATCAGCAAGTAAAGGCGTTTTAGTTTTGATTTTTCACTTAATCTTGGCATTTTTTAATTTGTATAACAATCAAAAAAATTTTGTTTGGCAATAATACAGCTGATAAACAATCAAGTTTATCAAGAGTATTACTAGGTGCGTTCATATAACAGCGTGTGTAAATGGATATAATTTTACACCTTATAAGTTTATATGCTTTCATGAGTCCCCCTAATACAAACGGCGCTTGATGCTTTCTGCTTGTGTGGTGGCCGGGCAAGCGACAATCAGCCGATACGCACACAACTACCCGTTGCTATGGTAATCATCAAGCAAATTTTGTGCGCTGCCCGGCAGCTTTATAATCTGTACCTATACCCCTTTAGTTTTTAGGTACATATACGTACTTTTTTGTGTAGCTGCCCATCATGCAAGAACCCCATCGTAAAGTATAGGCTTGACAAATGCCGTAAATACCTGATGAGGGAGTTTGGACGCCAGGTCCCACAGCCATGAAAGGTGGCACTATATTTCAATGCTAAGAGTTGAGGGCAACACGAGGGATTATGCAACTTAAATTTATTGGAAATGACATGGCTGTTATATGACACATACTTTATATATGTATATACCTATTAGGTATATTGATAAATATTATGCAGAAGTATTTATGTGGCACTGACAACTATTACAATTTTCCACTATTATTATTTACTACCATCATTAAATACCCATATATTAATAAGAATAAATACCCAATTTATGCAGACGCCCATGTTTAATAAAGTTCTTCATTCATTCAACAGTGAAATTGGCAGCGTAGCTTTTTTATTTCTTTTTTTTTATATATTCGGCCGCTGCCTTTGGACGCCGCAGCAATTCGCTATTAATCGTGATAAATTGTGCGTAATCAACTTTTGCATACAAAAAAATGATGCCATATATCAGCGGCTCTTGGCTCTTAGCAACATTGGTTTTACAAATTATTCAAGTGCGGATCACAGAATACAAAACGGAAAGGTGTGTGTGAGTACTTTTGCCTTTACAAAAAATAAAATACAAAAAACCTTAAATACTTACTTATATATCTATGTAAATATAAAGCTATATAGCTAGGCCGTTGGTCGCCATAGATTATGAAAAATATTGTAGATACACTTAAGCTTACTTACTCACATACATATATGTGACCCGGTCTATGAAAAGGTGGATTATGACTCAAAAAAGAAATTGCGAGAAACATCTATTAACAGCAAAAATGAAAGGGGTCTTTCAAATAAACCTTAGTGAAAGCAAATCAGCATAAACCAATCTTCTCCTTCACCTATTTTGAGGTGAAGTGGGCAGTGTTCCGCAGCCGTGTCACTGGAAATCTGACTTGTGGTTGTGGAAGTGACATGGCAGCCACCAGTGAGGTGGGACTTGTTAAAGAGTTGTTAGATCTACACTCGTTCCTCTTTACTCCTGTAGTACTATATCAGAAGATTAATCCATTAAGCTTACATACTATGTGCACACTTACCTATACATATATATATTAACCTGGGTCGACTTGTGTGGATGAAAGTTAACCGATATCGCGCCATCGATTTTTTTTGTAAAAAACGTTAGCGATAACATTTTTTTGACAAAAAATATATTTTTTTGGGTTTTGGGGAGCGTTTTGGTCGATAAATTTATCCTTTCGCCATTTTTTTACGCGGATTCGAAAATTATTTTTTTGGGTATGCGTAGTGGAACTTTTTTTCTTGGGCCCAAATCCTATCGTAAAATCGTTGGCGCGATGTCGGTTAATAAATCGACCCAGTCTAATATATATATATATATACATATATACATATATGGATATATATACAAAGACCTACTACTGCTACTTCTACTACTACTACTACTACTACTACTATTAAATATTGTTTTTAAGTACATACATTTTTCATCATTACGCGTCCGTTTTTCGTGGTTACATTGTTGTGCTTTGTCATTTTTTTTAAATGCCATTTTCTTTCTATACAAACCATTTTCCTCCTTATTGCCTTTGCTGATGTTATAACCTCATATTAAAAAAATTTTGCACATAATTTTTCTTGGCTCTCAAAATAGCCACGACATATATGTAAGTATATTTATAGTAGTTTATAGACATGCCTGCATATATGTACATACATATGTATATCTGTTTACTTTTATAGTTCTTACCAACTTTAAAGGTTCCAAATTGGAACTTCCAATCGTAGGTTAAGTTTAACATGAAATATATGACTGTATTTATTTAAAATTTAAGTTGAACTAAATACAGGTTATTGCTGTGTAATCACCAGGGCAATCCAAAGTATACAAAAGCATACTGTGTGAATGTTGACATCACTAGGCTGTTAGTAAATAATCACGCAACAACAAAAACATGAAGCAACCACTCTTATGTACATGTACACATTAAAGCTAGCAACACTTATGTGGAAGGCGACGAAGAGATAGCTCACACACACGCTTGTAGTCATCACCCGAAGGTGTTGCTCACTCATACACGCGCATATAGCTCAATTACCAAGCAGGAGATACAGTGGTTCTAGAAGGGGAAACGTCTAGACCTTAGTAGAAATATGAGGATGAGGCAACAGAGAGTATAAAAGCAGCGCAAGCTGAGGAATAACGAATCAGTTTTGATTTAAACACGCTATTGGTTTTGAAGTATAATTGTGAAGTACTACTCCCAAAGTAATCTAAATAAAGGCCAGTTTCCAATACTGAACGTTGGAGTGATTTATTCAACAGTTTAGCGATTCGAACGTTAGCAGAAGGTGCATAAAAATCGTAATTCCCTATATTCGTTACAATACAATATATCTGTGGTCGCAAGCAATAAGCGCCTAAGTCCTATTCTTTTACATGGTGCTTAGGCGATTATTGCTTATGAACACAGATATATAATACATATTTTCGCATATAGTACATAATTTTAATAATTTCCAATGGTCTTAATTTGTTATTTTTATTTGGCTAGTCGTTTAAAAGCAGGAATTTGTTAACCGTCGATACCTAAAACTGCTTAGCAACAGAGAATGTTCAAAGTCAACAGCTATCACAAACACTAACCTCCCTTGGTTCTTTAATAGGGCCGCCTTCTTTCTCTGATTCCATAGGATGTTTCCGATAAGAATACTTGTTTAGCCAGAGCATCACCCTTTATTCGTATAGCATGGCCTAGCCAAGGTAGGGTCTTTGTTTTAATTCGCTGGAATATGTTGGTGCCTGCGTAAGGCTCGTACAGCTCATCATTAAATCTTTATCTTCAGTACTCACCGTCGCCGATGACTAGAGGCCCATAAATCTTTGGAAGAACTTTCTCTCGAATGCTCCCAGAGCCCCTTCATCTGATTTTGTCATGGCCCATACTTCTGCACCATATAGCAGAACGAGTACGATAAGTGACTTGTAGAGCATGATTGTCGTTTGACGAGAGAGGACTTTTCAGTTGGCTACGTAGTCCAAAGTAACATTTATTGGCAAGAGTGATTCTTCGCTGGATTTCAGAGCTGATGTTGTTGTTAGCGTTAATGCTGGTTCCCAAATAAACGATTTCTTTTACTGTTTCGAAATTATGGCTGCCAACAGGGGCGTGGTTGCCAAGGCGCATATGCGCCGACTCTTTGCTCGATGAGAGCAGGTACATCGTTTTGTCCTCATTCATCATCAAACCTATAGCATATTTTCTGCTTCTTTTCCCAGTTTGGAACAAGCAGAACTTACGGTGCGGGTGGTCAGGCCGATGATATCAATGCCATTAGAATATACCAGTAATTCCACGCTTTTATAGAATATTGTTCTAGAGCGGTTAAACGCCGCAGCTGGTATAGTTTTCCCCAGCATCAAATGAAAGAAATTACACGATAAGGGGCCATCCTGTCTAAAACTTCGTTTAGTTTTCAACGCTTCGGAGAAGTTTTTCGCAATTCTGATTGAGCTGATTGTGTTTCTCAATGTCATTTTTTACAACCGTATAAGTTTTGCGGGGAAAGCTTAATACAGACATAGCGGCGTATTGGTAGCTCCTAAAATCGACGAAGAGGTGATGTGATTCAATAATTTGTTCGCCGGTTTTTTCAAAGATTATATTAGATTTACCAGGTCTCAAACCGAA
>JARSSU010021486.1:0-27698 GCA_029619165.1 Eurosta solidaginis
CTCATACCGTTTCAATCCGTCCTGTTTCTGAACTCAGATTCAAAAGCTTGATTTCTCATAGACTTTCAATATTGGGGATGTGAGTTGCGAATTCACACTATTCACACAGCAACCATCGTGTTTTGTGACATCTGTGCAAGGAGCAATTAGTTTTTTTTCCTTGAGAATTTCCATCTGAGGGCTGCGCAAAGTATATCAATTCTCTGCATAATACCTAAATATCGTGCCTGACTGCACAACATTCAGCAGCTGCACTCCAATAAATTTTAAACTATGACAAGCACAATGTACACAATATTGCCAGTGACGTTATCGCTCAGGATATAGAACTCTGCGCTCCTTGTAATGCCGCTCATATTACTGCCATTACCCTTTGCCCACGTCAGTCATCCTTGGAATTTGTGCTTTTTTAGAGTGCTGCGAATCAGCTCAGCGATAGCTCTCCTGTTTTTTCCGTTTACAATCGACAAACTCTAACAGAAGCATTCTTAGCTTTCCATTTTCCGGAGTCCCTGTCTTAGAAAACATAACGCAATATAAAAACAGTCTGATCAATATGCGCGATCAGGGGTTGCATCCCTATTGCTGTGTAATACTTGACGGACTTTCTCTCTGCCTGTCTTTCCTATTACTGACTTGCACAGATTTCTATGAACTCGTTGTATTCGCATCAGACATAATGTGCTTGGAGACGATTTTTTCCTTGAGATTCCCTCACTTCTCCAATGTGCATGCAATAGCGGGTAATAATTGCTGATACAGTTCCAAATACCAAGAGTACAATTTTTTTAGATTTCCGATCAATGATTATCCCCTCTTATGCCAATCCTTTTTCTTCTAAGAAATAAAACAACATCAAGAGTTTCGCAAATTATCTCTCTTCCAGCGAGCTGCTTCATTTTTAAGGCTTTCCGGCTAAGAGAAAATCCATGAACTTGCTATTCGAATTCTCATTTTCATATTTGCGCCACTCTATATAGCTAAGTTTTATGACTTTGCCTATTTTCATGTTAGGAATTTATCGTGTAACCTTTTCCAACTTTCTTTCTTTAGGTAATAACCTGAAGATTTTGTCAAGCTGATCGTGTATTTTGCTGAAAAGCCGGCATGGAAAACAAAAAAAGCGCTTCTTGTTGTGCACTCCAACGAGCAATCACGCTTTACTTTTTCTACGTTTTTTTAGAGTAGTATGTAGGTTATGATTTTGCAGGAAATGGCGGCCATTAAGTCGTTGGGAAGTCGAATAAAATTTGATTTTAGTTTATTTGAAGCATTTTTGCAAATAGCTCTTATAAACTGTGTCAAAAAGTTTATCTAACTTAAAATCAATTCAGCCCATTCTAACGAATTCCGTGCGAGTTTTTTTCCCCTTCTCGCCATTCCTCGTAGTCTAAATAAAAATTCCGTGTGAGTTTTTTTTCACTTCTCCCTTTCCTCCATTCTGAACAATGTTCGAAAAAAGCGGGAACGTTTATGGGAGAAAATAGGTATTATGAATGTGAGTAGAAGGAGATTTTTCCTTCATTTTAATGAAATTGTTCACTTGATTAAGCTGAAAGGACGCTTCTAAAAAGTGTAAGTAAATTGTATTTTTTGTATGAAAATTACTTATTTTTTTTAGTATGTAATTAATAAAATAATATTCTCTATATTACTACTTGATTTCATGTCTAAAGTACAAATAAGCAACAGATAGAACTACTGATCGATTTTGTGCAAAGTCATCGGCAATTTGCGCAAGGTGTGTTTTTAAGGAGGCAAAGAACCTTACACAGATTTTGCGTGAAAGCTGAGGAAGACTGAACTCAGCCGACCACCAGCAAATGCATTGCAGATGGAAAAAGGTGCTTGTTTTCATGGAAAAGTTGTATACGATTCAAGCTGACTAAAACTTTTTGTGTTCTAGTGTGGGCTGATCAAAAAAAATACGTGCGTCAAAAGCAGCAAACAACCATAGGAGTTCCAGAGGGCACTGGGGCGGTGGCCGCAAATACGAATACAATTTTTCCACACACAGAAAGGATATTTTGAGTTGATGCGGTATGAAGGAATCCGTGGAGGAAGTGGGAATAAATTTGGACTGTCATCTAGGAAGGAAGATATTGCGCAAATTTATGTCAACATTTCAAATTGAAGATGGAACTACATTAGGGAAAGTGTGTTGTGGACGACATTGTCCAGTGAGTGAATGTGAGTTGCTAACGGGATTTGAGGTATTGATGAGACTGTGGTAGGGAATGATTTGTCAGTTATTGCATGAGGACCCAGTTTATTAGTGTTTGTATGAATGAGAGCCCGCGCAAATGCTTTTAGGATTGAAAGGCCCCTTCCTCAAGCGTCATCTAAGGATCTTCCTTGACTTCTTCAGAAGTAATTGTCCAATTCAACGCGATCTCTGTGATACCATAAAAGTGCAGTGTCAGTTCCACTGATCAAAAAGAAAATTATTAAAAAATATATAGGGGCGATTGACAAAATATATGCAATTAATAAAAAGCATTATAAGGAAATGAGAAATTTAAAAAGAGAGGAAATAGATGAATTGAAAATGCATAATTTTAGCAATGGAAACTTGTGCCTCCCCAGCTAGAAAAATATAGAAAAATATCTAATCGCTATATCAAGCTACCTAATTGTTGTGATTTTTTTTAATATCCTTTTAATATTAACTAAAATTTAAGACTAGTAACTTTTTTAATATGAAGTATTTTTTATTTTATTTTCATAGTAGTATAAATTATCAGTATTATACAGGCTTACGTAACTATTTTTATTTGTAGACTATAATTTACTTAATTTAAGACTGTGTTTATGACAGCAAAAAAAACTATTTGTGATATTTTTTTAGTTTTTTTTTAAGAGTGATGAGATCTGAAAGCTCTTTAGTAGGGAATTATAAAATGTCTAAATTGTGATACGTTGAATTTAAAGGGAAAAATAATGATTTAAAACATAAATAAAGATATTTAACTGAAATTATGTGTTTTAGAGTCCTTAAAATTTATAGCGAGCTTCCATGTTGTTTCGTATGTTTTGCGGGGCTGCGTCAAATATCTGAGGCGAGTCATGGGTATTAAAATCTTGTGATTTCTAGTTGTTGAGTTTGGCGCTGCTCTTAGCTGTGGATTGTACTTCTGTCTATCTGTGTATGCCTTAGATTATTATATGCTATGGTTGTGTGCAGGTCCGCGGCAGGGGCACACGTTGTAGCAATTTTTGGGCTGGGCTTTTTTTGGTTAGTGGTAATGTAATTCGGCGCTTGCAACCCAATGAGACCCTCGAAATACAAATTCGATTTTTAGCACGCAGCCATTGGTATCGGTGCAAGTAGTTCCTGTTGCGGATGGGAGCAAGACACTTCGGAAAATAGGGCTTCATGAAATTTATCATATGTCTAAAGTAGCCATTCGTCGGGACTCCTGATGTGGTGTTCATAAAGCCAATGGTTGCTAAAGGATATGGCGCGCGGCCATCAGCCTAGTTTTAAAATAAGTCTTATATCAGATACAATCTATTTGTACATTTTGAATTATTTTATTATTACACCAGGAAGCCAATAAATTGGCTTCACGTTGCAAATACTGGTCTCTCAAGGTGAAGTTCGTCAATTCACTCACATTTCGCAATAAAGGAGTCATGCGAGGTGCACGGGAGAAAATGGGAAGCATGCACGTGCGAATTTCAGCTGTCATCGTCAACACATCCTAAAGTATAAATAAGGCATGACATCAATCAAATATAGTTTGCAATTGAACTATTATTCAAATACGCTTTAGCACATTACAATTTTAAGCTGAGTAGCCACTTTTCCTATTGTTAATTTGTAAGATGCTTGATTTTCCGCGGGTGCGTTATGATACGCGGACAGGGGGGAGAAGGGAAAAAGAGAAGAGAAAAGTTACCTCACAAAGTCAATCAGCGCAGACACGATAAAATGCAGCGAAAATTGCATGAACATTCCTTCCTTCAATATCTTCCTTACCTCCACCTAACCCCTACGTACGCTGCTATTCCCTACAATTCACGAGCAACCGAACGTGTCAATTCATCACTCCTAAAACCAATGCACATCCATTTTTTTTACAGGGCACACACCATGGCACACAATACATGCCTCCCCCGAACTAACAATTCACATCATATCACCATGAAGTCATCACCCAAAAAGCAGAGTAAACCACAGCAAATTCGTCCGCACACGGCGAACGTACAACTCTCCAAGTGCACTGACAAGACCAGGTATCATAGCACGAGGTTAAATGGACCCCTACCAAACCAGAACCACGACATCACATTCCAACACCATACATCTGCTTAACTCCTTTTACTCTGACCCAAGCAAAAAATTATATCGTACTGTCTTGAGAACTGCACAGCGTGCCACCCCACACCAATCCACCAATATACCACCGCCACTTTCCCCACCACACCTAGCTCCAACATACAGAAAAAACTTTAAAACAATTGTAACGCACCTCGAACTTATCCTCGCAGCAAAACCATTGTTATTTCCCCTTTTTTCATCGCGAATGATAATAATCCACTCAACCAAGTATTTCGCCGTTTCTCCACCCCAATACCGTAGTCAAGCTGCACGAATCGATACACCAAATGTCTCGGCAAGCAAAAAAAAAACACAATTTAAGCAAGCCTCCAGGAAATGCGAAAGCGCTTAGTATGTTATAACCAAGACACCCCCCCCTGACCCCAATTTTTTTTCTTTCTAATTTAGTGAGTATACATAAAATTTGAAATTCACATTAGAAAACTTAGACAATTGTTCCCAAAGACGGCGCGCTTGTGCATAAAGGTTTAGGTCTTTGAAATTCGCATTAGAAAACTTAGATAATTGTTCCCAAAGATGGCGCGCTTGTGCACGAAAATGACTTACGATATTTGTATGAATTGTTCGAATTTACAAAAAACTTTTTCTATTAATTATAAACAAATAGAGTAATATTTGTTAACAAAAATAGGCCTATGCACTGCGGCTGATCAATACGAATCGATTCATATAACTTTTATATGATTTTACGTATGCTAAGTATGCGAAACAGCCTGTCAATTGATTGTATGGAAATTTTGTTAGCGTATTAATATATAGATAGTGGGTAATATACTGACTATGCACGCTATGATGCCGGTTGCCGTTTTGACCTAAAATCAAAGACGTTTTTGGGACGTTTTTTTGTTTCGTTTAATATACAACGTGAAATTTTCCGATTCAGTCAAGTTGCAGTTAAATAATAATAAACCAATTTGAAATAAGAGAATATATAATAAAATAAAATAAGAACTAAAATAAATTAGCATAAAAGGCAATATAAAAAATTTAATGTTATATTTTTGTAACTTTTTTTTTCGTTCAGTATAAGACGTACTTTATCTAAAATGAGGATTAAATCTGCAAATGCAAAAACATTTTCGGGCAAATTTGCCATTAATTGTTATAAATAAATTAGTTAGTTTCAACTAAAGTTAACTCATTATTTGTGATTTCATGTTTTTTTGAAAACAACTAAAATAAAAAACAAAGAATCTGTTAAATAAAGACTTATGTATTTACGTTTAAGTGAAATTTGCCACAAAAAATGGGCCGGTCAAAAATTAATTCTATTTAAGATTTTTTGGTACGCTACAAATTATTTTGGAACAATTTTTTAGGATTTTGGTAGAGACTATTATAGGTAAGCGGCTACAATGGGGAACCATATTTGTATGTAGGTGAAACATTTGTGCTTTCGAATTTAGCGAGTATACATAAAATTTGAAATTCACATTAGAAAACTTAGACAATTGTTCCCAAAGACGGCGCGCTTGTGCATAAAGGTTTAGGTCTTTGAAATTCGCATTAGAAAACTTAGATAATTGTTCCCAAAGATGGCGCGCTTGTGCACGAAAATGACTTACGATATTTGTATGAATTGTTCGAATTTACAAAAAACTTTTTCTATTAATTATAAACAAATAGAGTAATATTTGTTAACAAAAATAGGCCTATGCACTGCGGCTGATCAATACGAATCGATTCATATAACTTTTATATGATTTTACGTATGCTAAGTATGCGAAACAGCCTGTCAATTGATTGTATGGAAATTTTGTTAGCGTATTAATATATAGATAGTGGGTAATATACTGACTATGCACGCTATGATGCCGGTTGCCGTTTTGACCTAAAATCAAAGACGTTTTTGGGACGTTTTTTTGTTTCGTTTAATATACAACGTGAAATTTTCCGATTCAGTCAAGTTGCAGTTAAATAATAATAAACCAATTTGAAATAAGAGAATATATAATAAAATAAAATAAGAACTAAAATAAATTAGCATAAAAGGCAATATAAAAAATTTAATGTTATATTTTTGTAACTTTTTTTTCGTTCAGTATAAGACGTACTTTATCTAAAATGAGGATTAAATCTGCAAATGCAAAAACATTTTCGGGCAAATTTGCCATTAATTGTTATAAATAAATTAGTTAGTTTCAACTAAAGTTAACTCATTATTTGTGATTTCATGTTTTTTTGAAAACAACTAAAATAAAAAACAAAGAATCTGTTAAATAAAGACTTATGTATTTACGTTTAAGTGAAATTTGCCACAAAAAATGGGCCGGTCAAAAATTAATTCTATTTAAGATTTTTTGGTACGCTACAAATTATTTTGGAACAATTTTTTAGGATTTTGGTAGAGACTATTATAGGTAAGCGGCTACAATGGGGAACCATATTTGTATGTAGGTGAAACATTTGTGCTTTCGAATTTAGCGAGTATACATAAAATTTGAAATTCACATTAGAAAACTTAGACAATTGTTCCCAAAGACGGCGCGCTTGTGCATAAAGGTTTAGGTCTTTGAAATTCGCATTAGAAAACTTAGATAATTGTTCCCAAAGATGGCGCGCTTGTGCACGAAAATGACTTACGATATTTGTATGAATTGTTCGAATTTACAAAAAAATTTTCTATTAATTATAAACAAATAGAGTAATATTTGTTAACAAAAATAGGCCTATGCACTGCGGCTGATCAATACGAATCGATTCATATAACTTTTATATGATTTTACGTATGCTAAGTATGCGAAACAGCCTGTCAATTGATTGTATGGAAATTTTGTTAGCGTATTAATATATAGATAGTGGGTAATATACTGACTATGCACGCTATGATGCCGGTTGCCGTTTTGACCTAAAATCAAAGACGTTTTTGGGACGTTTTTTTGTTTCGTTTAATATACAACGTGAAATTTTCCGATTCAGTCAAGTTGCAGTTAAATAATAATAAACCAATTTGAAATAAGAGAATATATAATAAAATAAAATAAGAACTAAAATAAATTAGCATAAAAGGCAATATAAAAAATTTAATGTTATATTTTTGTAACTTTTTTTTTCGTTCAGTATAAGACGTACTTTATCTAAAATGAGGATTAAATCTGCAAATGCAAAAACATTTTCGGGCAAATTTGCCATTAATTGTTATAAATAAATTAGTTAGTTTCAACTAAAGTTAACTCATTATTTGTGATTTCATGTTTTTTTGAAAACAACTAAAATAAAAAACAAAGAATCTGTTAAATAAAGACTTATGTATTTACGTTTAAGTGAACTTTGCCACAAAAATGGGCCGGTCAAAATTAATTCTATTTAAGATTTTTTGCTACGCTACAAATTATTTTAGAACAATTTTTTAGGATTTAAGAGAATATATAATAAAATAAAATAAGAACTAAAATAAATTAGCATAAAAGGCAATATAAAAAATTTAATGTTATATTTTTGTAACTTTTTTTTCGTTCAGTATAAGACGTACTTTATCTAAAATGAGGATTAAATCTGCAAATGCAAAAACATTTTCGGGCAAATTTGCCATTAATTGTTATAAATAAATTAGTTAGTTTCAACTAAAGTTAACTCATTATTTGTGATTTCATGTTTTTTGAAAACAACTAAAATAAAAAACAAAGAATCTGTTATATAAAGACTTATGTATTTACGTTTAAGTGAATTTGCCACAAAAATGGGCCGGTCAAAAATTAATTCTATTTTAAGATTTTTTGGTACGCTACAAATTATTTTAGAACAATTATTAGGATTTTGGTAGAGACTATTATAGGTAAGCGGCTACAATGGGGAACCATATTTGTATGTAGGTGAAACATTTGTGCTTTCGAATTTAGCGAGTATACATAAAATTTGAAATTCACATTAGAAAACTTAGACAATCGTTCCCAAAGACGGCGCGCTTGTGCATAAAGGTTTAGGTCTTTGAAATTCGCATTAGAAAACTTAGATAATTGTTCCCAAAGATGGCGCGCTTGTGCACGAAAATGACTTACGATATTTGTATGAATTGTTCGAATTTACAAAACAACTTTTTATATTAATTATAAACAAATAGAGTAATATTTGTTAACAAAATAGGCCTATGCACTGCGGCTGATCAATACGAATCGATTCATATAACTTTTATATGATTTTACGTATGCTAAGTATGCGAAACAGCCTGTCAATTGATTGTATGGACATTTTGTTAGCGTATTAATATATAGATTCCTGATAGTTGCTATTTACGGTTATTATTTTGATTTCATTGCTGTCATTCATTTCAGTTTGTTTATTAAACGTTCTACAATTCTTTCTTTGCTTAGCTTACTTGTTAATCATAACACTTTAAACATTTTTTTTTGTTTGGTTTCTTATCTTTTCAAGCTCGTATTTTTCACCGATCTGTTCACTGATTTTCCTTTGCACTGTTCCTAATGCATTTCCATCGGAGCATTCAACAATTATGCCGCCACTGTTTATTACTCTCACATCTTTAATCAGACAAATCTGTCGGCTCAATGACCGATTTAAGAGCATTTTTTGTTTTTGTTTTTCTTTACATTGCCTTTTGGTTTAATAATTACTTTGTTGACATTTGTTATTTACCTTGCTATCCACATTTATTGCATTCATATTAGTTGTTCTTTGTTCACGTACGTAAATCTGCAAATGCAAAAAACATTTTCGGGCAAATTTGCGATTAATTGTTATAAATAAATTAGTTAGTTTCAACTAAAAGTTAACTCATTATTTGTGATTTCATATTTTTTGAAAACAACTTAAATAAAAAACAAAGAATCTGTTAAATAAAGACTTATGTATTTACGTTTAAGTGAAATTTGCCACAAAAAATGGGCCGGTCAAAAATTAATTCTATTTAAGATTTTTTGGTAGGCTACAAATATTTTGGAACAATTTTTATGATGTTGGTAGAGACTATTATAGGTAAGCGGCAACAATGGGGTAACCATATTTGTATGTAGGTGAAACATTTGTGCTTTCGAATTTAGCGAGTATACATAAAATTTGAAATTCACATTAGAAAACTTAGACAATTGTTCCCAAAGACGGCGCGCTTGTGCATAAAGGTTTAGGTCTTTGAAATTCGCATTAGAAAACTTAGATAATTGTTCCCCAAAGACGGCGCGCTTGTGCACGAAAATGACTTACGATATTTGTATGAATTGTTCGAATTACAAAAAACATTTTCTATTAATTATAAACAAATAGAGTAATATTTGTTAACAAAAATAGTCTACGCACTGCGGCTGATCAATACGAATCGATTCATATAACTTTATATGATTTTACGTATGCTAAGTATGCGAAACAGCCTGTCAATTGATTGTATGGAAATTTGTTAGCGTATTAATATATAGATAGTGGGTAATACACTGACTATGCACGCTATGATGCCGGTTGCCGTTTTGACCTAAATCAAAGACGTTTTTGGGACGTTTTTTTGTTTCGTTAATATACAACGTGAAATTTTCCGATTCAGTCAAGTTGCAGTTAAATAATAATAAACCAATTTGAAATAAGAGAATATATAATAAAATAAAATAAGAACTAAAATAAATTAGCATAAAAGGCAATATAAAAATTAATGTTATATTTTTGTAACTTTTTTTTCGTTAAGTATAAGACGTACTTTATCTAAAATGAGGATTAAATCTGCAAATGCAAAAACATTTTCGGGCAAATTTGCCATTAATTGTTATAAATAAATTAGTTAGTTTCAACTAAGTTAACTCATTATTTGTGATTTCATGTTTTTTTGAAAACAACTAAAATAAAAAACAAAGAATCTGTTTAAATAAAGACTTATGTATTTACGTTTAAGTGAAACTTTGCCACAAAAAAATGGGCCGGTCAAAAATTAATTCTATTTAAGATTTTTTGCTACGCTACAAATATTTAGAACAATTTTTTAGGATTTTGGTAGAGACTATTATAGGTAAGCGGCTACAATGGGGAACCATATTTGTATGTAGGTGAAACATTTGTGCTTTCGAATTTAGCAAGTATACATAAAATTTGAAATTCTCATTAGAAAACTTAGACAATTGTTCCCAAAGACGGAGCGCTTGTGCATAAAGGTTTAGGTCTTTGAAATTCCTATTAGAAAACTTAGATAATTGTTCCCAAAGATGGCGCGCTGTGGGCACGAAAATGAGTTACGATATTTGTATGAATTGTTCGAATTTACAAAACAACTTTTATATTAATTATAAACAAATAGAGTAATATTTGGTGACAAAAAATTGGCTATGCACTGCGGCTGATCAATACGAATCGATTCATATAACTTTTATATGATTTTACGTATGCTAAGTATGCGAAACAGCCTGTCAATTGATTGTATGGAAAATTTTGTTAGCGTATTAATATATAGATAGTGGGTAATATACTGACTATGCACGCTATGATGCCGGTTGCCGTTTTGACCTAAAATCAAAAACGTTTTTGGGACGTTTTTTTGTTTCGTTTAATATACAACGTGAAATTTTCCGATTCAGTCAAGTTGCAGTTTAAATAATAATAAACCAATTTGAAATAAGAGAATATATAATAAAATAAAATAAGAACTAAAATAAATTAGCATAAAAGGCAATATAAAAAAATTTATGTTATATTTTTGTAACTTTTTTTTTCGTTAAGTATAAGACGTACTTTATCTAAAATGAGGATTAAATCTGCAAATGCAAAAACATTTTCGGGCAAATTTGCCATTAATTGTTATAAATAAATTAGTTAGTTTCAACTAAAGTTAACTCATTATTGCGATTTCATGTTTTTTGAAAACAACTAAATAAAAAACAAAGAATCTGTTAAATAAAAACTTATGTATTTACGTTTAAGTGAACTTTGCCACAAAAAATGGGCCGGTCAAAAATTAATTCTATTTAAGATTTTTTGCTACGCTACAAATTATTTTAGAACAATTATTAGGATTTTGGTAGAGACTATTATAGGTAAGCGGCTACAATGGGGAACCATATTTGTATGTAGGTGAAACATTTGTTCTTTCGAATTTAGCGAGTATACATAAAATTTGAAATTCACATTAGAAAACTTAGACAATCGTTCCCAAAGACGGCGCGCTTGTGCATAAAGGTTTAGGTCTTTGAAATTCGCATTAGAAAACTTAGATAATTGTTCCCAAAGATGGCGCGCTTGTGCACGAAAATGACTTACGATATTTGTATGAATTGTTCGAATTTACAAACAACTTTTTATATTAATTATAAACAAATAGAGTAATATTTTGTTAACAAAAATTGGCCTATGCACTGCGGCTGATCAATACGAATCGATTCATATAACTTTTATATGATTTTACGTATGCTAAGTATGCGAAACAGCCTGTCAATTGATTGTATGGACATTTTGTTAGCGTATTAATATATAGATTCCTGATAGTTGCTATTTACGGTTATTATTTTGATTTCATTGCTGTCATTCATTTCAGTTTGTTTTATTAAACGTTCTACAATTCTTTCTTTGCTTAGCTTACTTGTTAATCATAACACTTTAAACATTTTTTTTTGTTTGGTTTCTTATCTTTTCAAGCTCGTATTTTTCACCGATCTGTTCACTGATTTTCCTTTGCACTGTTCCTAATGCATTTCCATCGGAGCATTCAACAATTATGCCGCCACTGTTTATTACTCTCACATCTTTAATCAGACAATCTGTCGGCTCAATGACCGATTTAAGAGCATTTTTTGTTTTTTGTTTTTCTTTACATTGCCTTTTGGTTTAATAATTACTTTGTTGACATTTGTTATTTACCTTGCTATCCACATTTATTGCATTCATATTAGTTGTTCTTTGTTCACTCTGTAACTTAGCCTTTGCAATGTTATTGTTTAGCTCTTTGGACACTTCTTGAATTATTTGTTTTTTCATTTCCTCATATTTCGCTTGTATCTGTTGGTCTAAAATAACACTTAGTTCATTTACTAAGTCGCTCTTAAATTTTTGGCACTTCCTATTAAAAATATCATCAACAATTTCTTTCACATCGTTTTTCTTTCCAATTTTCATGTTTTATTTCCACAAATTTCATATTAGTGCTAGATAGCTACATTCATTGCAAAAACCGTTTAATGTTGAGGTTTTCATTTAACACTTTTAATTCTGCTCTCTTAATATTGCTACATTTAAGGCAATAACTTTTACTGCAGCCCCCATGACACTCCACCAACTCGTCTATGAGCGACAATTTCGCTGTGCAATCATAACACTCGGAAGGCATTTTAAACGGCACTTCAGATATTGTTTATATAAAAGAATTTCCGCTGATTATCATACAACTTTGTATAATACACACAGCTGGGCGATTTAGTTGTAACTGCTGTATAAGACCTTTCAACGCTTCTATCTCGGCATCTATTTTGTCCTCGAGTTGTAAAATGTTTGCATCCTGCTCTTCCAGTTTCGCAAAGAGTTGCGATGATACCTGTTCCGAAATTTGAGTGGACATTTCAGATATACGTGCCTCTTGCGCTTCCAGTTGACATATATTCTTTTGTTCTTCCAACTGAGATGACATTTGCGACGACTTTTCATCTGTGCTCGTTACTGTCTGCGGTGTTTCGTTTTTTTTCTTCCATTTTTGTTGTAATCTTGTCGCTATCAGAATGAATGACATACTAGTCAGCATTGATTCCTTCAAATATCATAGCTGTCCTTAGTCGTCTTTGTAGCTAGGATTTATTGCCAGTAGTAGCCAATCCACGGGCTTCGAACTCCTCCTTCAGTTGCTGGATCTTCAATTCACTCTACTTTGCTATGTCCAAGTTGTATTCGCAATCTTCGAAATTTATTCAACAATTCCTCTTCTGGCACCAATTGTAACGAATTTAGGGAAACTCCGCTTATTTTACACCTTCTGCAACGTTTGAATCGCTAAACTATTGAATAAATAACTCAAATATTCAATAATGCAAAATGGTCTTTATTAGAATACTTTGAGAGTACTTCACAACTAATTGCGTGTTTAATCAAACTGTTTCCTGACTACTCAGCTTTCGCTGCTTTTATAATCTCTGTTGCCTCGTTCACCAATTTCTCCTAAGGTCTAGTAACTTCGCGAACTTCATGCTTGGTAACCAGCCATATATGTACATGTATATCTGTAGTTTATAGTCTCTCGCATAGCCATATGCGTGTGTATATGTGAGTACTACTTTGGCTGATGGTGAGTATCTCTCTGCTGCCTTGTAAGTACATGTGTAATAATGATCAATGTCTTTATGTAGTTTGCTTTAATGTTGTTGTGCCTTTATTTAATAACAATTGTTTTTGTTATTGGCGATAAACAAAAATCCAGCATTATCAGTAATTTACACCAGATGGCGCAACACTGAATAAATATAGTTGGTCAAAGGAATAGAAGTAGCAAATTTGCCAGTCAAAGAAACCACCGCTGTATAGCTAAATGGTTAGCGCAGAATGCCCAAAGCGTACTGATGATGAAGGCTTAGCACCCTTCGAAATGGATCTATCTGCGCAGCTATGGCAGGTTGTCTGAAAAATTTTCTACTTACTATTCCAAAAACAAAATACAATTTTTCAAATTTAGAAAAATTAAAAAATAACAATAATTACCATTAGAAAAAAATTATTGTTCTGGCCTTGAGCTCGAATCGATCCTTGAATCATTTATTTAATAACCTTAGGTATGTGAGTATCAATTAGTGATGCTAATATTCGTCACATTATGTTACGATATAATTGCTTTTACTGAAACTTGGCTGAAACCTAAGGCCTTTAATTCAGAGATCCTCTGTAATGACTACGAAATATATAGAAATGACCGCCTGAACATAGCGTACCCGCCATCGATACAGCTGAGTTCTTATGCATACGCACTCAGCTAGCAAATAGCCATATTTAGCCATCTGTTATATCCCGCCATCTTCTGAACTGTCCGTTAATATGCATCACATTTCCTTGCTAAAAACTGTAAATTCTTGGGTGACATCAATATGCCGCACATTTCATGGCGCATCTCTAACTGTAATATCGTCCCCGTTTCGGCAAAGTCTTCCAACAATGAGTTTCTAGACGGAATGGCCGAACTTTGCCTTCAATAAATCAACATCCAATCGAATAAATTCGGAAAAGTATTAGATTTAGCCTTTGTAGATGATGACTCTAATTATTCCATTAGTCGATGTAACGCATTATTGAACCTGCAGATGCCTACCACCCTTCCCTCAAAATAGTTTACGAAGTGGTAAGTAATGCTTGTAACCGTGGCAATAAACGATACAACTCCAGTTATCGCTTTGACTTTGTGAAGGACAATTTCAAAAAATTAAATCGTTATCTATCTCGAATAGTTTGGCCAATATTTAATGCTGATGTGGAGCAAAGCGTTTCTCACATTTACAATACCATTTACTGTCTTTTGGAAAAATACGTACCTAAGCAGATTAGTGTACATTCCGATTTTACAATCTTAAACTAATTTTTATTTATTTGCTTATAATTCAGTACAAAGATTTCATCTTATATAAAAGCATTGAATAGTATTATAGTCATATTAAAAATTATTATATCAAAAACTAATACTAACATAAAAACTTAAATCGATATTAGTTTACAATATAAAATCAAACAATATGGAATCAAAAGTTTATGATTTTAAAAGTTCAAAATATAATAGTGTTATTCAAAATACTCATATATTAACTTTTTAAATTGCATTGCGTTGCTGACTAATTGTTAATAAGGGGGTAATCGATTCCCACATTCGTATGGCGTTAATATAGAAATGTTGATCTGAAAAAGCAGAGTCATGTTCTATTTGAATAATACGGTTTCCTCTTTCTGACAAGAATTTTAGTTTTCCGCAAAGATAATCCGGTTGTCGTGTGTATATTATCCTATGAAGGTATATTAAAGTTTTGCAGTTTCAAAGATTGTCGAATGTAACACCAAAAATGAGTTTGGAATAATGAGATATTCTGTCAAATCGTCGTATGCCAAATATATATCCTGCAAAACTATTAAAAGTTATATTTAATTTACGCCTACTAGTTGCGTCACAACTTGAAAACAACTCACAACCATATAGTAACGTCGGCATTAAATATGATTTAGCCAGAAGCATTATTACTTCCAGTGGTAAAAACAATTGGCTACACCATAAACTTCTTAACATCCCGAATATTTTTCCGGTCGAGTTGATAATGTGATCATTCCAGTGAAGGTGTTTATTAAATGTGACACCAAGATTTTTACCTTATCCACGTATTAAATTTTAGGCTCACCCAGAACTAAATCGGGAAAAGATGTTACAATTTGTGTTTTTTTGGTGACCAATATATATTTGGATTTGCTTGGATTGAGACATGAACCGTTAATTGCAGCCCAAGTTCTTATACTAGGTTCAAACACACACCAAATTGGCAATTTATACTGTTTGGGCAATTTATTACGCAATTTGTTATATAATAAATTGTTATAATAAATTGCCAATTTAAAAAAAATTGCGTAATAAATTGTTTCAACCTGCAAACGCAACATTGTAAAGTGTGTTTATTGAGTATATTTAAACGTCACTTACGCATGGCTGAACTATATGGTTGGCTCATTTCATCAGCTGATTTTATGTCTTTCATTTCACTGGAGTAGAGACTGTCAAAAGAAGATGGCAAAAACAAAATGAAACCAAAACATTGAACACATTTTCTTACAACACACAAACATTTCAAAGTTTTATGTTTTCATTCCATTCCATTCACCTAATACCAACACGCACATTTTGACAGTCTCAACAGATATATGTTGTTACTGTAGAGATGAGCCAACCAGCTATCAAACTACTATTGTGTAAGCTAAATAGAGTTGTATGAACACCACTCAATTTAAATCGAAATAGCCTCAATTTATTTTTCTGTTTGAACATAGTATAACACCATCCAAGTCAACATTAATTTTGCGTACACAATCATCAATATCTGATGCTTTACAGCTTATATAGAGTTGTACATCGTCAGCATACATTTGAACATTGCAGTGTTGTAACTGATTCGCAAGATCATTTGCATAAGCAGTATACAATAATGGACCTAAAATAGATCCTTGAGGTACACCTCTTGTTAAGTCGACACTACTAGATATTTTATTACCATGGAAAACCGATTGTGATCTGCCTCTTAAATAAGAAGTCATCAGTTTCGCAGCTGTAGGCGAAAAATTAAGTAATTTGATTAATTTTAATATCAGAATTTCATTATTAACGGTATCAAAAGCCTTTGAGTGGTCCAAGAGAATAAGAAAAGCTATTTTATCATTATCAATTTGTGATCTTAAATATTCCGTAACATCAATCAAAGCAGTTACACAACTATGATGTGGTCGAAAACCAGATTGTCTGGGAGTAAGTAATTTGTTATCCTGAATATATTTAGTGATTTGGTAATGCACTAAGCGTTCAAGTACCTTAGGCAGAAAGGGAAGTATAGCAATTGGCCGATACTCATTTTCTGTTTTGGGTATAGGTACGTTTTTAGCATGCTTCCATTGAGTGGGATATATTGATTTTTTATTAGAGAATTAAACAGGTGGGTGATATATAGTAAAATAGTAGGAAATAAAATTTTTATAAATTTTGGATGGACTCCATCACATTTCGGTCTCAGTGAAACATCTAAAATAAAATGAATTTTGATCATTTATACTGGCATGGTTCTAGTAATAAGCAATATCAGCCGTAGACGTTGGTAAATTCGTAAATTTGCTGTTCAAATCATTAACATCCAAATCATCTAAACTATCTACTGCTTTTCCAATTTCGCCTTACTATCTAAGCAATTTTTAAATTTGTTTTATAGTATAATGTTTGGCAATTGTAATGCTTGTATTCACTTAGTTTCTTATTGTGCGGAAAGCAGAAAGCAGTTCAGAGGTTTTAAACCTCTTCCATCTTGCGTAAGCTATATTACGTTGTTCAATTAAACATTTAATTTCAGGTGCAAACCAAGGATTGTAATTTGTTGTTTTCCTTTTCGTTTTCATGGGAACAAATTCTGAAGTTGATAATCTACAGACGGCATATAATATGTGCAACCCCAATCAACCTGTGAAATTTTATCGTCATAAGGCAGAAAGATATATAATCTTAAAATCACGATAGCTATAACCTTCATTAACCTTTTTTAATTTAAAATCGTAAGTGATGAAAAGAAGATCATGTTTAGAAAACATAGGTGCAGATATTTGTTCAAACAACAGAATTTTCGACAATGAATTAGTAAAGAATATATCGAGAAGCCAATTTGAGTTAGGGGTGTAGTGAGTAGGTATAGTTTTGTTAACAACATCTAGGCCAATATATTTCATTTCATCTGAGGACGAAGACTGTGATATTGGACAAATCCAAAACAAATGCTTCTGAATTCATATTTTTGTTTGGCCTATATAC
Source organism: Eurosta solidaginis (assembly GCA_029619165.1). NCBI lineage: Eukaryota > Metazoa > Arthropoda > Insecta > Diptera > Tephritidae > Eurosta > Eurosta solidaginis. Next base: position 17,775 of record JARSSU010021486.1, read on the forward strand.
ATTGTCAAGCAGTATTTTTTCATTTCCGTTATATAATTCCAAGAAAATGAATTCAATTTGATCGCCATCTTTTGATTTAGCTTTAAGTTTGCATTTAACATTATTTTTAACATAGATGGCAACACCGCCGGCTTTTTTGTCCTTTTTACCATTTTTTGCTTTCTATCAGCCCTGAAGAGCTTATATCCTCGCAATTTATAGCATTCATCATTAACTTTGCCATTGAACCATGTTTCAGAGACACATACTATCTCTACATCACAACACTCGAATATATAACGAAACTCATCTATTTTTAATTTCTAAACTTTGAGCATTAATATGAACAACGGTTAAGTAATTTTTAAGTTTAGTAATACGTGAACCATGTTATATATATTTAATTTGGAATATACCCTCGTATTATTTAAATTTTTCAACATGTGATACAAGGAATTGCAACGCAAGTAAATGTGTTTTTTACATTAAAATTTATTTTATGTTTAGTATTACAAAAATTGGCTATATTACATAGTAATTTAAATAGAACTATTAGATGCGACAACAGTGATTTTGACAATGATTTTAGACATAGGGGTTGAGTAATTAAATACAAATATAAAGAAAATAATGACAGAATTTTAGAATTATAAAATAGATGCAACTTAATATTCAGCATACATATTACCATTTTGCGGACGAAATAAGTTATAAACATCACCGATGGTATTAAGACGGTAAGGTTTATCAGAATAGTTCACTTTGGCAACACAACACCACGTGTTGAGAAAACTAAGGCTAGCTTTCTTTCCTTCCAAAGTTTAACAGCTTCAATATATATACCAAAATTTCGAGGAGTTAAGTTCTCCTTTACATTAAAAGGAGTTTCCGATGCAATACCGATGTCGTTCAAACGTAACGGACCTTTACGTGTTCGTGTTAGACTTGAAATTGATTTTAACAGGGAGTTTCATTCAAATGGTGTTCCGAGTCTAACGATTATTGCATTATTAATCCCAGATTAGGTTTTTTTTAAGACGAAATATTGACTTTACTGCTGGACGATTAATATTAATTATGTCACATAGATTATTAAAAATTTTATTTACATCATCATTTTCATGCATAGGTACACCATTTATGCATATATCACAAGCAACTGCAGCATTTTCTTGTTTATCGAATAGATTTTAAATAATTGATTTTATAATTTATTAAAATTTTGATGAGCTGAAGGCAGTTTAAAAAATTCAAACACAGTTTAAATGTTTGTATTTCTAGTTTTATTTGGTTGATATTTCGATCTCATTCTGAGATCATCTAAAACAACAATTAGTTAACATGTAAACAATTTTTCACCCTAAACATAATATCACTTACACAATTTATTCAAAACTCATCAAAATTTTAATAAATTATAATATTTGAAGGCAAATAACAATATTTTTAAAATTGATTTTATTTCTTTTTGTATACCTGAGACATTAGCCGCGACTGCCTCTAATTCAAGTACTCTTTCTTTAACATCATTTAACTCTTTCTTATAGTCTTCAAACTTCTGTTCAATCCCTTTGAGTGTTTGGCTTATTCTAAGTTCAATTTCATTTAAGAGTCTATCTTCATGTTCGCGAAACATACGTTGTATGAGTGTTTGCAAAATTTATGTTAGATCTACCCTTAACTTATTTAAACGTTTATCCATTGATGTTATTATTTTTAAGGGAGAATCAACGTTAGTTGCTGATTTTTGTTGTGATTCTTTTATTTCTCATATTAAGGTATTTATTGAGATTTAATATTTTGATTACATTTAGGTTTTTTGTAGCCAACTATACTCACTAAAGAACTGAAAATTTAAAAAAATAAAAATTGCCAGTCTTTCAAGTTGTTCAAGAAGACGGGTTTACATAACCATTACTTACAGTACTCAATTAACCGCCATAAGTATTTTCAATTGAACGAAAAGTGTTAAAAAGCCTACCTTTGTAAAATGAAAAGAAATATAATTTGCAATCCGAAAGCATTTTACGGATTCGTAAACTCTAAACGCAGGGTAAAAGTGTTTTCATCATCCATGAAATTCCAAGATAACATTTCCAGCGACGATCAAGAGATTGCCGGCTTCTTTGAGGAATTTTTCAAATCAAATTACTCTATTGCGAACATCGTTTCGCCTAATGAATACACACACTATCTTGATACATATAATTCAATAAGAGCGCCATTTATATATTCAGATAACGTATTATCTTATTTTAAAACTTTAAAGTTATCATATACATACGGCCCTGACATGATCCCGACACGCTTTCTTAAAAAATGTGCTGCATACATCTATCAGCCGCTAACAGATTTATTTAATTTATCTCTAATATATGGTGTTTTCCCAACAATGTGGAAGGAATCTTTTTTTATCCCTCTTCATAAAAATGGAAGCAGGTCTGGAATAGAAAACTACCGTGGCATAGCAAAGCTATTTGAAGCTATTGTTACCCACCACCTAACGTTCTCTATTTCCCCCATAATTGCAAGCTCGTAACATGGATTCTGTAATTTACACCGATTTCAGTTAAGCTTTCGACAAAGTATCACACCCATTACTTATTTATAAGCTCGGTCAACTTGGTTTTCAACCCCGTCTTATATGTTGGGTTTCTTCGTATCTTGGTAATCATGCGCAAAAAGTAATCTTTAAAAATACACTTTCTGGGTTTATCAATGTTTCTTCTGATGCTCCTCAGGGCAGCCATCTTGGTCAGATTCTGTTCTTGTTGTTCATAAACGATTTATCCAATACAATAAAATACTCAAAAGTCTTGATGGACTCTGACGATGTAAAACTTTTCAAATCATACGCGTCTGTTGAGAAACAGTCCTTGCTTTAAACGGATTCAAATCACTTGCTTACTTGGTGCAATGTAAATTATATGCCGCTCAATCTTAAAAAATGTAAAGTGGTGTGTTTTTCTCGGAGAATTTCGCCGCCAGCTTCATATAAAATTAACATCTATAGTCTAGAAATTGTAAATAATTTTATTGGTTTGGGAGTCATGGTGGATTCCAAACATAGTTTCAACCTCCATATTAATGCTACAGTGAATAAAGGCAAAGGTGTTTTTGCATTTGTTAAACGGTGGTCAAAAGAATTTAACGACACTTACAAAACTAAAGCACTTTTTACAACATTAGCTAGGCCAATATTAGAATATGACACAGTAATCTGGAATCCGCGTTATCAAGTCTATGTATACAGTCTCGAATCAATTCAAAAACAATTTTTACTATTTGCCTTAAGAAATTTTCAATGGGACTCTTTACCAAATCTTCCACCTTATACTAATATATTAAAGCTTATCAATCTTCCAACTCTTGCTAGTCGAAGAGAAAAGCTTGGTGTAATATTTATTTGTGACAAAACTTTTAAATGGATCAATTTCAAGCTCATTCCTTCTGAATGAAGTGAGTTTTTGTGTTCCCTCTCGGACTTCGAGACACTTCAAACCTCTCCTGCTGAAACAATGTAGAACGAATTTCGGTGTTTATGCCAAGATTATAACTCTCACTAAAACACATTTGATAGCTGCGACTCCCTTTTTTCTATAAGAAAGACTGTTCTTACCAGTCTTAATAATTAATGAATAAAACTATTGCTTCTGTTCTCTTCAAGCATTACGTTTGGCTGATTATATCTCCTCTGTAGCTGAGGAGTCTCTTGACAAACCACTGCCCAAAAAGGTTCGGCAGTTATTATATATATGGGGTATTCCATCACATTTCGACCAATTTTGAACCCGACCCCTTTGGAATTGGCTGAAAGTTTTTCTTCTTTTTCTAGCTTACGAAAGACGTTTTTCAAAATTTTTTCAAATTTTTTCATCCAACTCAAAAAAAGTTATAAATTTAAAAAAAAACACCGTTTTTGTCTTCAAAATGCTATAACTTTTTCAAAAATTGACCGTTTGGGATCTTTTTTTTTAATTTGTTTTTAAATGTACTTTTCGAAAAAAATACAAAAAATGTTTAAAGTTTTTTTTGTAATTTTTCAGTTTTTCGAGATTTTTCGAATTTCACCATTTTTTTTCTCATAAAAAACTTCAATCAATTCTGCAATCATCCCCACTAATCCCGGAGTGGGCCGATTTTTTTTTATTTAATTGAAAAAAAAACTTTAAAATTTTTTTGTATTTTTTCCGAAAAGTACATTTAAAAACCAATTTTTTAAAAAAAAGATCCCAAACGGTCAATTTTTGAAAAAGTTATAGCATTTTGAAAAAAAACCGTTTTTCGTCATTCAAACCAAATGTGAGCGAAGATAATATAATTGCATATATTGTTAAACATTCGGGAATATCAAGTAATTGTTTTTCCAGCCACAAATTGGTTAAGAAGGATGTCACACTTGATACTCTAAAAAGGATACATTTTAAACTTGGCGTAACCTCAGTGTTTTTTGAAAAACTTCTGGATCCTATTTATGGCCAGCAGGTATCAATGCTCGGCCCTTTCGTGTTCTACCCAAGGACAAGTCTGTGTCCCAACAGTCAATTTGGAATGATCGGGACTCAATGCAATATGTTGGAACCTGATACCTCAATCTTGAAAATGTATTATCAAAATCCCCGGTATGCGGACCAGGGCCAAAGAAGTTTTTCTGGCTACATCTCGATGTGATTTCGATGTATATGTTATTGTTGGAAAATTGTTCATCTGCGTATCTTATATACCGCCCAGTAGTCCTGAATCATTATATTCAGTTCATGTTGACAATGTAAATAATCTGTTTGAAAACAATTCTGATAATAACTTTTGCATATTAGGTGATTTCAACTTAAATAAAATTGTTTGGTCTAATCTCTTGAATAATGGTATCTTAACACCTACCAATGTAAACTCTTATCATGAAGTCAACTTTTTGGATAGTTTATTTAGCATAAATCTTACACAGATTAATACTTTTTTCAATGTAGTAGTAGTAGTAGTAATTTGTTTTATTAAACAGAATCTTTTTTTTTACAAAGTTCTCTTGGTGTGTTAATACACTTTTTTTAAAAAATAATATTCTATATTCCATAAGTACCTACGGGATAACTACCCCAAAAGTGTAAAACGTTTTCTTCGTTTCCTGAGTTGCAAATTGGACAGCGATTTTCTGGATACTCAAGATCAGGTTCATAATTTAGTTTCAATAGTTCTCCTCTTACGCGAAACAAATTTCTGATCGCATATATGCTAAATTCATCTCTAAAATCAGGCATGCTTAACCAACGAACCGATATCATTTCGTTACGATAATTAACGTTAATAAACGAAACAAAGTCATTTCGTTTCGTTTATTAACGTTAAGAACGTCAAATTAACGAAGTGATTTCGTTTCGTTTTCTGCCATATCAAAACGAAATCAAATCGTTTATGTTGATTTTTAATTTCAAACTATGCTGGCAAAGCTGATTGATGGCGGAGTCATTAAAGGTGAAAGCGTTAGCCAAGCTGATTGCAACTTTTCCCATAAATTTTGACAGTACGAACATTTCTCAGAGTATTTTTGACATTGCCACCAACGAATTACACAAACAAATTACATGGAGTTTGTGTGTGTATGTGCGCTCGTTGTTACCACCTTACGGCTTCACCATGGCTATAGCATTGCCAGCACAATTCAAACAAAGTATCACGTTTTTGTTAACGTTTTTAACGTTAACGAAAGCTTTTCGTTTCGGTTAAAAACGAGATACAATTTATCTTGATAATTTCTTTATCGATAATATTTCGAAGTGTTTCAACGGAAACGGTGGAAATTTTTTGATAAACGATTAGCTTAACGTTAAGGTGCATCCCTGTCTAAAATAATTAAGCTCACAAATTTTATGTTCGAGGACGGGGTAAGTTCGTCTTACTTCGCTAGCTTGAGCTTTTAAAAGAAAATGTTCCCTTTTGACTACATCTATTTTAGCTAATATATTGCGACGCCAATGTCTCCACAAAGTGTTATCATTTATTAGAATTGGTTCACTCATTGGCAAGCGCATCCCACTTTTGGAAACAGTGAGACCTAGTTTCTAGCAAGTGCATTGCGATTAGCTTTGGAAGACGGTTATTACCCATTTCCATAACCCTGCAAGTATAATTGAAATGCGTTTCCAAGAAGTTGATATACAATTCTGGGAGTCCGGTTTCGAGATAAATCATATAGTTCGGGGTGTTGCGCGGTAATCTGAACAGCCTTTTAATAAAGTACCTCAGCAACTTTTCTACTTCTTCGGTATATTAAATTCCCCACACTTCTGATGCATATCCCAATACTGTTCGTACAGCTGCACAGTGTTTCGTGTAGAACAAGCTAGCTGGACAAAATTATTTTATGAGATTTTCCGTTTCATATGCAGTCATTTATTACAACTACGTAATTTTTTTCAGCCATATGTTCTTTTTTTTATTTTTTCCAAAATTTTACTTCATATGCATTTATATATATCATTTGCTTATTTCATATACAGTAACTCATGTGAATAAGTGACATAGATCCAAAAAAATTTAAAGGACTTAAGAATATTACTTTATTGTACTTAAATTGAATGTACTACAAATCTCAATACTCTAACAAATTCTAAAAATTCGGAAAAAAAATAAAAATTTTTTATGAAAATTCGTGGAATTTTTCAAACAATTTTTAAATATAATTTAGTTTTTGTATAGATCGTGACAAATTTTCTTATGGGAAATTAGTTAAAATATGAAAATTCGTCGAATTTTTCAAACATTTTTTAAATATAATTTAGTTTTTGTTATAGATCGTGACAAATTTTCTTATGGGAAATTAGTTAAAATAAATTTGCGAAAGCGAGAATTGTAAGAATTGTCCAAAAAGGGGTGTCTACTCATTCATGTAAGTGACTGTACATATGTACATACATATTTTGTATTTATTTGAGTATTTATCCTGGCACTACAATTTTTACAAAATTATTTTATAGTACCAGCCAGGAATGTAAAAGTGAATTACAATAATAATAATAACAATGTAAATAATTAAATTAATTATGTGAAAATTACTTATTACAAAAACTTAAAAGTAAAGTATCATACAAAGTAGAAAATACAATAGATTTAAATTAAATAAAACCTGATCCAACAAAAAGTTATAGGGTAGGTTATCTTTTATAATTATGTTATTATTCGCTATCATCACTTTGAAAGCTTGAAACAACTGGGGTATTTATTGATTCCTCAACATTATCGGGGGACAGTAAATTTAAGACTTCTGAAGTCAGACTTTTAAATTTTTTCTTAGGTGTCTCCCTAAAATTGTTAACTAAAGGATCCGATGTTATAAGCAACATATTCATAAGATCTCTATTAGTGGCTTCACGCGACTGCTTTTGTCTGTTATCATCCCTGAATCGTCTCAAATCTTTGTTACGGGCTTCCTGTGCTTCCTCAGAAAGTTGACCAATAGGTAAAATTGCTGATTTTATAATATCAGTACTATGCACTAAGATTTTATGAACTGTAACAGGCATATTAAACCATGGATAGAGATCTATGTATAGTTTTTTAGTCTCGACCGCAAATTTTTCAAATCTTTGGATATTTATATTGTACCCAGATGCTAATGCGCGAAGGAGAGTGTCGAATCTTTTAGTGAGCGTTACATCCAATCCCGTAATCTCAGCACTAGCCTCAGAATTTTGAAAAACTTACGAGCAGTGTTGCCGTCATTGGTATTGCCGAAACCTGGTTTTGGTTTATCTACTATCAATCCAAGTACACTTTTAAATTTATTTTGGATTTCGTTGGAACGTAGCTTTACACTCTCTTTATCTGCCTCATTCCTAAGCTGCCATTTTTTTACTTCGAGGCGATAACTTATGTGAAGCAAGCATTCAAGACATCTTATCCATGCATGGAGAGTAGACAAACCAAAACCAAGATTATCTCGGTTAGGTGTAAGTCCCGTAACTCATTATTCATATCCTTTAGAGTGGCACCACAAATATAATACTTTTGTGCGGAAGAAGTTTCAGTCAAAGCATTGAAACTTTTCCGTCAATCATTGTTAGAAGCATATTGTGATTTACGGAAACTTCGTATTCTTCGAGCATGTACTTTGTTGGCAACAACGCATTTATCTCCTCTAAAACTTTGTTCGTTTCAAAAACAATAAAATCTTTTGTTTCTTTAGAAAAAATAAATTTAATTGCCTACGGGCTTGAGGGTTCGGTCAAACATGTTTCGTACGACAATCGTACGTACGTGCGGCGCACGTTGGTGGGTAATTGCCGCTTTAAAGGTTCAAATATCTCGTCGGAGCTGGTACGTACATACATCCTATTTTATATGTAGAAATAACTAAATCTACAAAAAAAAATTAAAAATAGATGTGCAACGAATTCGCAATGGTTTTTTCTTTCGACTATTAGAGAATACTTGCGACTATAACATATGTAAAATTTAGCCCGGATGTCCGCGGATGTATGTAATTTTTTGTCCCTAAAGTTAAAAATATAGAGAAAAAATACCTTTTCTTCTTAATAACGGAATGTTAAATATATTGAAAATACTCTAATTGTGAAAGAATTACTATTAAAAAATTTTACTTACCTTCGAGCTTAGAATCCATCAAAAAATTATATAAAAGTGTTCACTTAAAAGAAATATGAAGCTTAATATTCAACAAGAATTTTGCAAATTAATCAATGCATTTTACGGCCACTCCTGCCTTCTTACTTCAATTACTCAATATATATGAGCAAAAATATCAAAAAAAAGCAAAAATCCCGTTATCTTGTTTGTTTTCTTTCATTTCTCATTACACTCTTCTTGGAATAAGAACTTTGTTTTTGTCCAGCTAGCTTGTTCTACACGAAACACTGTGAGCTGCTTCAAATAGTTTGTACTTATGACTATGAGGAATGTATTTTTTAGACAAAAAAGATCTCCAAGACTGTTTATAGCGTATTTTGCTGATTTAAGCTTACTTGAGAAATGTTTATGGTACGATGCATTGTACGTTATAACTACTCTAGATACTTGTATTCCTTAACCTTGTCCAACTCTTGTCCACAAAAATGCCACTTTTCATCTCTACATTATCTACCTCTTGAGCCCCTGAATATAAATACTTTTGTCTTAAAATATTTATTCCTTTTATTTTCCAACCGTTTGAGTTCTTTTGTCTACCAGTGAAGCTTGTGTATACGTACCGGCAGAAGGGGGAGATTATTGTGCAGCACTACGAGAATGCTATCTAATAAGACATCAAAGCACTCCGAGACATTTTTAGCAAGAAAAATCGAGTTCCAATCTATGTCCGATATAACTGAGTTTAGTACTTCGAAATTTGCGTTTCGATAGTCAAAAGGTCAACTATCATCGTCAGAAATAGATACGAAATCAATAAATTTGAGCGATAACTGTAAAGTTAGATGATGTATGTCGTACTTAATGATAGGCAAATTACATTCATCTAACTGAAAAGTCATATTTTCATTAACATAAAAAAGATCAAGAATATTACCGAGAACATTGGTCTCACCGAGTTGAAGAAGATTTATGGCGATAAAATTGTCTCAGCCTTCATAGATTATAAGCAACTTTTGAATGCGAACCCAAAAACTAAGCAGTTTAAGTAGTAAGAATACTGAAGAAGCGTTGGCTCGCAATTTAAAGGTCTTGGCACATAATGTGGCAGGTTTAAGAACAAAATTATCTAACTACGATTTTATAAATTATATTAAAACGTTCGAGGTATTTTTATTGTATGAAACATTTATATAAGAGCGATTGGACAGCGTTGAAAATATTTTCAAAGATTATTTGTTATTTGGGGTTTCTGCGACAAGAAATTATGTGAGAGGAAGTGCTAGCGGTGGAGCTCTGTTTGGAATTAAAAAAACGTGTAAACAGAAATTGGTCAGGTCAGTTTGTAAAGAAAGGGCATATTTATGT
>JARSSU010021487.1:0-14978 GCA_029619165.1 Eurosta solidaginis
GAAAAGTTCGATAAATACACGCAGTAGCCCACACAATCACACACCTGCGTCGTTTAATATGGTGAGCGCCAATTTCGGATGATGGAGTCCAAAAAGAGACAAAGACTAAGGGGAGGAGCATCTCCTTGAAAAAGATAGCCCTGTAGATGGGCATGCACTACACGTGCAAAGAAACGTGCCGAGTTCAACATCCGGTAGTGGTTATGGCGGGTCATTTGTTGCCTATATAAAGCAGTATGAAACCCCAGAACCGTTATCAAAGAAATATTAAAATGAGTATAATCGCGTCCGGAGCAAAGAATTATTCTGTGACAATTATCACGGGTGTACATAAATCATAGTAGAGCCTACAATGATTTCTAAGTCTCTGCTGGGCATTAGTGTTCCCCATATAATGGCCATCGAGTCAGCTAAGTAAACGCTGGGCAGACAAAACTTACTTCGGGTGGAATGAATCCTTCTAGTCCAGAAGTAAATAACAGATGTCCTCTCAAAATACTGTGTTCTTCAGGCTTGCTTATAGTTGAACTTTTGCTATTGGCAGTCTATTAGCTTAATCACCGATATCTTATTGATATTATAGCATTCCGTATTCTAAGTGAACTTCGCTACCAGTGCCACTCTTTATAAAACCCCAATTATTTAACAATTATTTCCTCCAGCTGCATGGATTGGAGACAAGTCTCTCCAACCGGCCATATAACCATTTAGGAATAACAGTTTTACTCCATAGGTACATTCTGCTTAGACACGGATTGGGGACAGATATCTTCACCATTGTAATTAATGGAAAAAGGAAAAATTTGGGCTTTAGTGTGTGAAGTTCCACATTGACTACGAGTTTCAATGCCACTTCTCTTAAAAAAACACCCTTTTGTCTCACCCACTGCACACGCTTCCCTTCAATATCAATATGGGGTACGCATATAGAAATGCTTGCAGAAAAATTCGGAACTCCGTCCTGCCAGTAGCAAAATAAAATATTGATTCCACGTCACTCTGTTCATATTTATTCCAATAGTAAAGAATTTCAATCAATCCTGATGAACGATAAGTTCCATGTGGTCATACTAAACTACTCCGTCTAAACCGACGTACCGATCTATACCGGCGTAGGATCGCAACATCGATAACACTCTCAAAAATCTTTGGGAGTGTTTTCATAGCTAAAAGAAAACAGAAGAAGAGCTAATAATGCAATGTATTTCTGTAACTCTCTCGGCTATAACAGAACAGAAATTACGTAAAATCCGTTTATTCTCGCTGTGGATTTTTGCGTTATCCGATAATGGTAAGAAAACAGGATTATTTTTTATACATGGCTAAGTTTTCTGTATAAAACTAGTTTGTTGCTTTTACTTCTATATGTGCTACATTATATGCGAAGATTTACCAATTTTGAAGTGCGCTAGACAACTTTTTGACGAAATTTGTTAGTCTCAAATCTGGTTCGAAGTAAGATTTGCACAACTAATGCATGTCACGTCTGATGAGTTTTATGTAAACTGACAAAGCACACACAAAGTGATTAGATTAAAAATATTGTTGCACAAGTGATTTTTATTTGCGAGGAGAAGAGCCTTTAGGCGAGTGAATTCAAAAATGTGAATTGAAATGTTATATGTTTTTGGCTTAAATGTACTTTAAAATAGTACGCCCCTTGTCGGTAGTGTGAGATCTCTGCCGTACTACATTGCGCCGCATATTTGCTGAACGTTTAGGTCGTTCTACATTATATGAAGCGGCAGGATATCAGTGACCAGACGTGTCAATTTCTTTTAGCCGGTGTTATACTGACTGCAATTATTGGACCAGTTTTTCCTCCACGCTGTATTTAATCGGAACCTTTCCAATACAGGCCGGCTCGGGAAGTAACGGTGGCCTCTTTGGCGGACGGTTTCCTCTCCCTTCTTCAGTATTAACCGCTGAAACTGCCAAGTGATCGTACAACCAAATTAATAGTTCAAGATCTTAGGTCGATAACGGGCAAACGGATTCACAAGCATAGGAAGACAAAGCGCAACAAACCATGCTCGTACTCGGGAAACGAAAAATGCAGAGAGTGAACGGAGAAGGAGAGTGAAAAGGTGTATGGGACCGAGAGTGTATGGCAAGGGAAATAGATCCCGGGACAGTTCAAGACCTGAAAGCGAGAGGTATATTTTCAAAAGGCAGAAGGGACATAGTCCCAGGGTTGTGAGACAGAACTACCTTATAGACAAGATAAGCACTACCTTGAAAGCAACAACCTCGAAAGCTACAGTCAGAGGAGGACATACAAAGTGGCGGTTTGCTAGCAACGAATGTGAAAGTGAGTGAAAAGCTAAACGATGGTACATGAGACTCTGACTTTATCAGAGGGACCAAAGACCAGTAGACCTCACTACTAAGACTCCGGCTGTTACCGAGACGATGAGTGATGTGGCGGAACAGTCACTGACAGTGGCGCTGATTGATAGTATCATCGTCCTTTTGAACGAGATGTCTACCAAAAGGTTGAGATCTGTAGAAAGGAGCTTATTAGAATAGTGCTCATGCCATGGTGGTGGAAGCTAAGTAAGTCGCGATAACATAGTTTGAATGGGCTAGGGATGTTGCGCAAGGCACGAGCGCGCAGATTGAGGTGGTGGAAGGAACTTAGTGGTGTCTTGGCCTACAGAGGAACGTCAGCCAACACCCTCCAAATAGACAAATGGCAGGTAGTGCATGCAGCTTTTGAAAATTTTCAGGTATCATACAGGAAAGAAGCCCATGCATAAACTCCTACAAGCTTAAAGCGGGCAAGGTTAAAGGCGCTGATCCAGGCATTTATAGTTCTGCTCGGGAGGAAAGACTTCTTTGCTCATTGTCAGAGGACCCGGCGTTTAAGTACTTCGCAAAGCGGAGATCTGCAATGATAAGGAACTACCGAAAAAATAAGCAGGCAAGAGAAGCTGTAGAGGGCTGGTCATAGGGCCAACGCAAAGAAAAGAGGCGAGTCTCTATTTGTTACTTACTGCAAAGCAAATTATATGCTCAACGGGGGTAGTGCCCCTACATATTTTGGTCCAACATACAGCAAAGTTTTTGATATAACATTGAGTCTCTTAACCTGATATATCAAGGTATGATTACATGCTCCTTGATAGGCCATCCTTCTCGATAATGCGTGTATCAGCCATAACATATGACTTAAGAGGATAAAAAGGCAGTAACCTTTAGTAGTGATAGAACTTTAAGAAAAAGTATCGATACCAAACTCATTTAAAATACTCCGATCGAAATATCATGCTAGTACTCATACTCAATAAAGGTATCGAGTATAATCGATTCTTCGAAAATTTAACCAAAAGTAAAAAACTTTTAGTTTTTTAATGAGATGGTATATTTTAAATTTAGTGGAAACCAAATAAGGAAGGTTAATTGGAAATTAGACATTATTTACCCTTTCACGTAAAGTGTTCTAACTCGAAAAAATAAGATCTCCAAGTTTGGTAAACTTGTTGAAAATGTTGTCATTGTAAAGTTTATTACTTGCAAAGAGAGTGACTCAAATGTGAACTTATTTTTTTTTCCTTGTGCTTTTTTTAATGAATATTAAGCCATTAATTTTAAACGTACAAAAGAATTCTTTTAGCATTTGATCAGAATTAAAAAAAAATAAAAAAACATAAAAATGTATGAATTTGTGGATAAGGTTCTTCCAACTTTTTCAAGGCGCCCTTTTCCCCTAAAAAAATATGCATACATTTTTTTCCTTTTTCGCGCTACAATTTCAAAGCCCGAAAAAAAAATTAAGATGGTAGCGTGCTCCGCCTACCACACCGAAGATCCTGGGTTCTCGCCCGGGCAAAACAACATCAAAATTTAGAAACAAGGTTTTTCAATTAGAAGAAAAATTTTCTAAACGGGGTCGCCCCTCGGCAGTGTTTGGCAAACAATCCAAATGTATTTCTGCCATGAAAAGCTCTCAGTGAAAACTCATCTGCGTTGCAAATGCCGTTCGGAGTCGGCATAATACAAGTAGGTCCCGTGCCGCCAATTTGTAGAAAAAATTAATAGCATCACTATGCCAATTGGAAGACAAGCTCTCTCTCTTCGAGGTTACCCCGCTTACATTTATTTATTTATTTATTATATTTAAAAAAATTTTAAAAGTAAAACAAAAACCCACAAAAATGTATGTTGCCATATAAAGTGGCATATACATTTTTCTAGGTAATATATGTTCTTTATTTGGAGCATTACTAAATAAATTAAACCGGTTCGTCTTGCTTAAAGTAAATTTTAAAATTTTGTTTGTTTTTGAATTTTTTGCTATACGAACCGATTTTCATTTCTTTAGGCTCATTCCATTTCAAGACACCCGGTCCGCGCTGGACATGATTTTTGATTTCGATGAAATTTTTAATATGTTGTTCTTTGGTCAAATAACGAAACAGGTGTATGCCTCAAAACATTTTTTTTTCGGATTTATCGGCAATTGAATTCCATAAAATGCAGTCGGTATTTTATTCACCTATTTTTACAAAAACCCACAAAAATGTATGTAATCCGGGATTAGTGGGGATGATTGCAGAATTGATTGAAGTTTTTTATGAGAAATGGCGAAAAAACCTCAAAAAACTGAAAAATTACTAAAAAAAAACTTAAAAATTTTTTGGATTTTTTCCGAAAAGTACATTTAAAAACAAATTAAAAAAAAAGATCCCAACGGTCATTATTGAAAAAGTTATAGCATTTTGAAAACAAAACCGTGTTTTTTTAAAAATTCATAACTTTTTTTGAGTTGATGAAAAAATTTGAAAAACTTCTGAAAAACGTCTTTCGTAAGCTAGAAAGAAGAAAAACTTTCAGCCAATTCTAAAGGGGTCGGGTTCAAAATTGGTCGAAATGGATGGAATACCCCATATACTTTGTTGGGGAATATTTGTGCTTAATTTTGAGCAACACTAATAAAATTCAAAACCGGTCCCATAATGCAAAAACTTTGCAAAATTTGTCCGTACATGTTTCGGTCACTCTTTCCACAGTTAATGTACCCAGTGATGCCAAAACGTGTGATTTTCTACCATTATTAGGTTTTTTTTAACAAAAAATTAGCTAAAGGGTAAAACGGATTGCAGCAAGCTATTACAACAAAGATTGGCAATTTTCGAAATTAATACTTTGTAATAGCAAAATTGAACAAATAAACTGTGTTAGAAGCACTTTTTTTTATTAAAAACCAACCAATTATACGCAAACACATACTTACCACCGAAAAGATTTACATCCATACAAATATGACAATAGGAGGACATTCTCACTTCAGTGAGGGAAATGTGGAAAATGGATAATGTAAATTTCGTCGGAATTTTTTCTCTCGATTTGATGGCATCACTGAATGAACCCCACAACAATTTCAACAATTTTGGTATAATTTGAATATATCAAGTTTTTCTAATGCCGTAAAGCGAATTTCACAGTAAAACGAAAAATTCAATTGAATAAAATATCACTCAGCATTTTGCATTTTAAAATATATTAAAGCTTTATGGAGCAAGCAATCTTTCATAATTTTGTTTTCAAAAAGTCGTTTTGAGTAAAAGTGGAGTTAGCAGCCTTTACTGCGTCGTCGAGGATATCCTGAGCTCAGAGAAGATCGTGTACCAGTTTTAGTAAAAATATGTCAATTTTTGATCAGGTTATTAAGTTAATGGACTGCATTTTCTTTAACTTAAACTTGCAACTAACGGTAAATTATAAAGTATCAAGGTAAAGTATAAGAAGTAACGTATCGACTACAAAATACTCGAGTAGCTCTTGGAAATGTATCGATACTACTCACTTCTATCACTACCTTAAGAACCCTAGGTTAACGAGTTGGACTAAAATCCACAAATATTTACCTTCACCCCACACATATCGTACATGTTCATTAATCTTAATTTGTGACGGCATTCAATATAAAATTGCATACCATTTTACTGAATGCCTTACCTTTCGTTTCAGTTATTAATAATTTTTTAAGTTAAGTTCCTATTGTATACATATATGTAAAAAACTTATTGAAACAATGAATAAATCTAATCTAATCTACAAAAAAAAATAAACTGAGACAAACGTAATAGATTGCCACCATAGAGGAACTGAAGGAATTCCATAACTTGCTATAAAAACGCTCAAGGCTGCATATAACAGAGCATGCCCTATTATGAGGTTCAGTGGAAAAGCAAAGCCGCCTATTTCACCATAGCTACAATGGATAGGCAGGATGCGCTTTATCTTCACAACTATTTGAACTAGCTAAAAAAAATTTGATGTAGAGTTTCTAGAATATGAAGAGCAATTTAAAGGGAATGGGAAGAAGGAGAAACCATTTTCAACCGGAACACTGGGTTGACTCGTTAAAAATAAAAAAAACATTATTAATTTCATAATATGAACTATATTTTAAGTTATTAAATTTTGTTTTAAGCATATTTTCATTAAAGTTTCTTTAATGTTTTATTTTACAAGTTTACTTTTTGATTAGTTTATAAAATTATCTGGTTTATATAAATTGTAAAAATGTCTGTACTGATGTAAAATTCAATTGCTTATGAAAAAATCTTATGTATATGAATGTAATAAATGTGGTACTCGTATATTCTTTGGTTCGATAAGGAATTTAAAGCAATTTTCTATTAGGTCAACAATAATTTCCAAGGAAATGTCGTTAATTTGAAGAGCCTATTAATAACGCCAATATCATTTTTTTTTAATTTTGGTATGCGAATGTTTAATTTTAAAACTTTTTTAATAAAACAGATAACTTGTTTCAATTGTAATTAGGTACAAATATTTTCATTTATATATATTGAACGGATTTTTATCTATCGTAGTTGTGCATATTTATTAGGAGTTTTTGTTAGCGTCATTCTTGTTCTAATATCATAAAGTATATATATTAAGTTGATGAATCTCTTTTATTATACATATTTCTAATATTTTTTTATACAATAATTTGGTTTTCTTAAGGAAGGAAGCATAAAGGCAATTAATTTGCTGTGTTAATATTTATTGACGTGATATTTTTGTTCATATTTGAGTATTCAGCTATAATTATTAAGAACTAAATTCATATAAAAAAGTGTTTTCGTATTTTTTTATTACATAACTGCTATTTGCAGTTCAAGGTATCTGTAGTGTATTAGTACTAAGAAAATTTACTTTATAAAATAAAAAAATAAAAACATAAATTAAAATTTGAGAGGTTGTTATGACAGAAATTATAATTTCTTTTAAGCATTTTAAATTATTTATTTTATTTATACTACTTTTTATGTATTGTAACATGGTATAAGAAAAAGGTTATTCCATTGTCAGTTGTCGATCGCCATATTACCCACCTGACAATTAAACAGGTTATGTCATTTCGTGCTACCATGTCAACTAAATAAAAATCTGTTATATTTTGTTTGGTTAATTGCAATTTAGTTACAATAGTTTTTCTCTGTATGCACATTTCCCAGAAAATAACTCAAACGATGTTTAGATTCAATAACATTCATTGTGAGCATCCCTTTCAAGCTTCCATTTATATATTCACAGATTATTTAAGACAATTCGAAATTATTTTCATTTTTTCAGCTTTCTTTTCAATTTTCAAGCTCATTTATATTTTCTTCAATACGTTGATTACTTAATTTAATGTGTGTTTTTGTATTTACATAGTTCTTCAGTCATTTACTGTTTTATATGTCTCTAAAGTTAATCGAATGAGCTACAAAATAAGGTGAGGTTGAACTAGCCGGTTCGTGAGGACTACAAAAAGACTGAATTTTCTCCCAATCGCGAAACACCATCAAAAACCAGGACCTATTTTATAAAGTACCTTCGTCATCTTGACAAATACTAGGAGCTCTCAAGTACCTGTTCTACTTCCAGATTTTATAGCTGTGTCACTCCTTTAAAGCTTGAGTTTTAATCTGGTGAGCGAAGAAAACGACCACAGATTGCGAAATGTTCAGTAACTATGCCCATCATGAAAAAGATAAAAAATGATGGTCTGCTAATTTGACCCATTTAAAATTGTGTCGTGGTTATAACCTAATTTTGTAGGCTATAGCTTATGCACTGCATTCAGCTCAAATCTCCCTTAAGATATAGTGTGCTAAATTGTTATCGTGATTTTCTGAATAACCCTAAAGATCCCGCGCTGGCAAAATTCGAGGGAATTGTCATCCCTAGTGTGCATATAAGTTAATAACAGATCTATATTTGACAAGTCTATATACATACATACATATGTAAGCATACATTGTCAATCTATTTAAACTTTTATACATAGCTATGCACAAAATTGTAAAAAGCTTAACTAAACCATGTGTAAAAATTGCTAAAAATTAAAAGCGTAAGCACATTTGAAAAAGCCACCATGGTTTCAGAGCTTTTCAGTGCATATAAATAAGCTTTGTGTGAGGAGATATCAATTTATAACAACGTGCTTTCTTCTCGTTTTAGTAGATATGCTGACATATTAAGAGAAAGTAATCATAATACGGCAAAGGCTGAAACATTGGATTGTACAAATTTCTCTTTATAGTTCGGTATACAATGCCCTGATATAAAAGAATCTATTAAATAGATGATCAGACCAAGAGAAAATAAACAAAACAAAAACTAAAAATAAAAAATTTATTCAAGTGTTTTGGATAGTGTTATATCATCTATGTTTGTTTACAAGAAGCAATTTGTTTACATGATAGTTGCCAAACGGGCCCAACAAAGTTGAGTACTTTAGCCATGGCGGAACGATACAAGGTGGCAGCATGGGACAGCTGGTTATAAACTTTTTATACCTTTCATGAACATGAAATGGTATATTAACTTTGGACCGATGTTTGTTACGTTGAGAAATATAGAAGATAGACTCACCATTAAGTATACCGAATTGATCAGGGCGACGTCCGTCTGTCTGTTTGAACGCAAACTAGTCCCTCAAATTTTGATATATCTCAATGAAATTTGGCACAAGGATGTATTTTTGGATTATATTAGACATTTGTCGGATCCGGTATAATCGGACCACTATAACATATATCTCCCACACAACCGATCGTTCAGATAAGACGATTTTGGTCATTCCTGCCGCAATTTAGAAAGTATAAACGTGAAACTCGGTGATATATATTCTAATATATTATAGAAGATATTCTGAAAAAATGACTTTGACCGGAGCTATATATAGTTATATCCCATACAACCGATCGTTCAGATAAAAATTTTTTGGCCATTTCTCCCTTAATTTAGAAGATATAAACGTGAAACTCGGTGATATATATTTTAATATATTATAGAAGATTTTCAGAAAAAATCACTTTGATGTTGTTGTTGTTGTTGTAGCGATAAGGTTGCTCCCCGAAGGCTTTGGGGAGTGTTATCGATGTGATGGTCCTTTGCCGGATACAGATCCGGTACGCTCCGGTAACACAGCATCATTAAAGTGCTAACCCGACCATCTTGGGAACGATTTATGTGGCCACGTTAAACCTTCAGGCCATCCCTCCCTCCCCATCCCCAAGTTCCTTGAGGAGCTTGGGGTCGCCAGAGCCTCGTCTGCTAGTGAAACAGGATTCGCCGCGGATAGGTGAGGTTGACAATTGGGTTTGGAGAAGCTATATATTGCGCTGGCAACCTGAAGGGTTGCGCTACACAGCCCCTTGAATCTGGTATTTTAGTCGCCTCTTACGACAGGCATATCTACCGCGGGTATATTCTGACCCCCTAACCCGCTGGGGGGAATCACTTTGATCGGAGCTATATATAGTATATATCATCATAAACCGATCGTTCAGATAGAAATATTTTTGGAAATTTCTCCCTTAATTTCCCCAATAAAAACGTTAAACTTGGTAATATTTATTCTAACATATCATAGAAGGTTTCATGAAAAAATCATTTCGATCGGAGCTATATATAATATATATCCCATACAACCGATCGTTCAGATAGAAAGATTTTTAGCCATTTCTCGCTTAATTTCCAATGTAAAAACGTTAAACTTGGCGATATTTATTCTAATATATCATAGAAGATTTCCTAAAAAATCACTTTGATCGGAGCTATATGCATTTAGTATATACCTATCAGACAGAAAGATTTTTGGCTATTTCTCCCTTACTTTAGAAAGTATAAACGTGAAACTCTGTGATATATATTTTAATTTATCATAGAAGATAGAAGAAGAAATCACTTTGATTGGAGCTATATATAGTATATATCCCATACAACCGATCGTTCATATAAGGGTGTTTTTTGCCATTTTTTATTTTATATTTATCTTAAAAATCGTTTAGGTATGTACATATGTTCACTAAACTACTAAATACTATATATTTCTTATCTTATACATCCGATTATTGGAGATTACGAACGGGATAGATTATTGTTCAGCCCCATTCATGAAAGGTATGAGTCTTCGGCACAGCCGAAGACAGTCCCCGTCCTTACTTGTTTTATTTGATTTAATACATCACTTCCAGCGCAGTACGATTTTGACATTTGTCCATCGAATTTACAAAACAAAGTACATGGAATTTTTATTTATCTTTGTATGTATATCACCATGGTGCCACCTTGTATTGTTGCGCCATGACTTTAGCTAATTGAGAGTCTGTCTGAAACTGTGGTGAATTCTAATAAGCGTTGCCACCAGCACTAGTCTTATACTAATCTAACAGGAACAATTTTATAAAAGCACTACATATGTATATACTGCCATCCTAAAAACTTTGGGTATCTACATTTTACCTGAACTGACATATTGAAGTTTACTTGTTTACAACTTTCCAACATATGCTGTTTTGTAATGAGCATTTTGGATGTAATCCTTTCATTATGCAAAAAAGTTGAATTTGAGATTCATATGCAAGAACTTGACGCTTGTTCGAAAAAATGCACATGCTGTATTAGGCTGGCATTATAGTTCTTAATTCACAAATATCAAATTTCAATGGCACCGCAAATTTTTTTGTTACAGCGGAAACTTGCTTTATATTAGACTGTGACCTTTTCCGAATTTTCAATTCAGGCGGATTAATTTTCTTTTAATATTTGAATATATAAAAGTAATGTTTGTAAGTTAAGTAACTTAAAATTTGGCTTCTGCTTTTTAAATTATAATTGTACTCTTATTTTAAAGCCAAGTCATGGAAGAACTACATTTTATAGTTTAAACATAGGTATGCATACAAATCTTACCTTGGTTATAAAATGCAAAAATTTTGAAAATTTAAATATCAGTGTTTTCTTTTACCTCCTTGTTTGTAAAAATAAAAAGATGTTTATTAATTCTTAGGCCGACTTGTAGAATGGCAAAGTTAATTTTTATATCAGAGTTAAAAATTTTCTAAATTAGTCTGAGCTAAAAAAAGAATAAACTGCCGTTCTGCAAGTAGGCCTTATAATTGAAAATTTGTATTCGAATATCATATTAAGAAGCTTATAAATCATTTCTTTTTTACGATAGGGTAAACATCTTTGTTCACGGTGTGGGGAATCCAGAACGTGAGAGTAAGGTATATGGGGATTGAACTGGTACCGGGAAATGAGGACCTTACATAGACAGAATGATTCCATGTTAATATAACTCTGATAGACTACGGAACGAAAGGTTCGATAGATTCGTTATCGAAAAAATATAATTTAGTTATCGAAAAATATACAACATGTTTAAAAAATGAGGTATTAATAATGGTTTTATTAGTCACATTTCACACTAAGAGTGTCTTTATCTTCACCCAGTTATTATTTAGAATTTTATACTCGAGAAGTTGACAGATAAATTTTTTTGTCAAAATATGTTTGACCTGGTAATCAATCCATTAATTCGGAAATGGTGCGATAGCCACCTCAAATATGACTTATATTTGGGGAGCGTCCGACCAGGTACGCACAACCCAATTTCCAGCCTGAAAAGATTATTTATTATTATTTTCAGTACCATGAAGTATTGTTCACACTTGTAGTTAGTTATCAAAAGGCATTATTACTTTCATTTCAAACTAGAGATTTCAAGACCAAAAGTGTCACTGATGGAAGGACCGTAACGTGGGGTATGCGGACATTTATGATTAATAAGAGAGAACCCCTCCATTCCAACTAATGCCATCCGCCTGTGTTCAAGTGCCTACGTGTATGCGACATTATTTGCTCTATAAGTTATCGATTGTAGAGTTCTGCGTAGATAGCCAGAAGAGCGCCAGCCGCGCCAAACGTATTTCAGTGTGTTTCTTAGCATTCAATTGTGTAGGTCGGTTTTGTTATCATTTTTTAAGGCTGGTATGTAAAAACTAGCAATGTTTTATGTGGCGCCTGTTTCGGATAAATATATGTTAATCAACGCAAAAATACTTTTGAATTTCATTAATTATTTGTATGAAAGTGTATCAGAAACACATGTGTGCATAAGGGTGGTTCAAAAAAAGTGTTTCAGATAGAGCGACTGTAGAAGAAATTACATGCATGAATGACGTAGTAATCTCATAACCATATCGGAACAGATCTCGTATTTCATATTGTTATATCTTTTATTGAACTTGAATACAAGTTTGGTGACACACTCGTAATTTGAGTTATTTGTTTATGCAATTTTTTTTAACACGCTTATATTAACTTCAGTTGTACATATTTAGGTATGTATGTATGGCATGTTTGTTTGTAACTCTCTAAGCTAGGTGCGCAAAGGAGTTACAAATAATAAATAAATAAGTTAAAAAAAACTAAAAACACCGTTGTTCACTTTAACGGATCATTTTTTAAAAAGAGCATATAAACTTAAAAAATTAATTATCAAATGCATTGCAATCATATATGTAATACTCCTATATTGCTAATAGAAATGCTCGCAATGTGTTCTGAATTCGAAATCAAAACAAGACAGCCTATACAATTTTTCTGATTGTAGCAGCGTAAGTGTGACATGAAAAAATTTTTAATTTAGGTACATTCGATTATTGAATACAAAAACAAAAACGTTTAAACAGCAATATATCGGCACTCTGATATTTGGGAATGTACCTAGCCTTTTGTAGCAATATAGGAGTATTACATATGAGTATGATTGCAATGCAGTAAAACATTAAAGAGAAGTATAAAGTAATAAACGATAATTGACGTAAATTAAGAGCACAAGGAGTTCACAATCTTCCTCCACCTGTCGCTTCCAACTCAGTGGAGGTTTACCCTTTCCTGCTTCCAACACGAGTACCTGTAGTAATATTTCTAAATCACTCCCTTTCCTTCGCTTAAGAAGACAAAGTTTAGCGGAGTTTTTGATCTTTTATTTTATGCCATACAAAATAAAAAATTTTTTCTTTTCACAAAATCTTTGAAAGTGCTAGTTTTCGTATTACAGCGCCAGTATAAATCATATTTTGAATGAACATATAATTTTCATGAAATTATGTTCAACAACAATTTTTCTTGAGCCGTATCGGTATTAAAGTTAACATTTTATAAATTTTTTCCAAAATCTTGGCATACTTTTTTATGTCATATACAGCAGCGGAGAAAAAAGCTAGGGAGTTTTTTATAAAATTTCAATCACAAAAAATTTTCGAATTTACGAGCTTTTTATCGTTATGTGATTTTTTAACAATTTTTTTGCTGAGTGTTTTCAGATTTACAAACTGTGCAAAGTTTCACTATTTACACGGAAGAAATTTTAAACATCTTTAAAAAATTCTAAAATATAAAATTTGAGTTTCCGTTAAATTTCCTTGAATTAAATCAAAAAGGGTTTTGAGATTGGTTTTTATTAGAGCTTATTGACGCGTCCAACGCTTTTATTTATTTGTCTGATCAACGCCCTAGATTGATGAGGAGTGTGATGACAAGTACTTAGGACCTACTAATTATTTTCTAGCTTTTAGTATTATTATACTTCATGTAAGTATTGTTTTCAATAAAACCGTTAACTTTAAATAAATTATTTTTATTTTCAAGTTTTAATCTTTATTTAATTGCTATTACTTTCTCATTCTATTTAGTTATTTAGTGACTCATTATTACATGGACTCTTTCCTGACAATTTGTTACAATATAAGTCCTCAATACATAATCTTTCCAAGCCTTTACTCGACTCTGCGCCACGTATGCTTGTCCCTGCCTCGAACTTTTAAGTGTTTTGGTGTCACTTCTACCGACTGTATGTATATTTGTTCACACCTGAGTCAAATCGACATAGGTCGCTTTCTATTCAGGTATGTATTATGTGTTCCAAACGTGGACCAATCACAACACAAATACGATTTTTTGAAATATTTCGATCCATGCGCCACCTATCGGAGTCTTACTATTGCATTGCCATCGGTTCTGAACTATATTCCAAGTTTCAAGCTTGTAGCTTATCGAAAGTTACTTAAATTTCAATGTACAAAATTCATGCCGGCCAGCCAGCCAGCCAGCCACCTGTCAAGTCAGCAGCTAATAATACCGTTTTAATTGAAACAAACGTTTATTAAAACCGTTTAATAATATGTATGCTATATCATACACCACGAGGCTTTCTAACTCACGTAACTCACCCAACCCTTCGTTTCTAGCCTGTCAGCAAAACCACTAATTCATTTGCATGAAAAGAAAGCAATCCAGATCTTCAACGTGATGAATTCTTAAAAAAAATGGATGCACTACTGAGAGCAATCCATCCATGCCCATCAGTTTTATTAATTTAATTAATTATAAATTAATTTAAAAAACCACAAATTTTTTTGATATATTTGATGATAAAACAAAAAAAAAAAACGAAAACCCCCGGAATGCGTAGAGTACGGCCAATCAGCAACTTAATTGAATGTCAGAAAACTCGCGACGGAATACGAGTACTTCGAGACGTTGGAGAATCTCGTGAGAGCCCAGTTATCGTTTTTCTCAATAAAAAATTTGAGTATTATGAACAAAATTATATAAATATGTTTTGATGAGTATCGTTGGAAAGGCAATTTTAATCACAACCATTATAAAAACAGAAT
>JARSSU010021489.1:0-49446 GCA_029619165.1 Eurosta solidaginis
AATGAGGGCGTAAGAAAGAATTGTTTATAGTAAATTTCTTTAAAAAGAAAAAAAGAATAGAGAGACATACTAGCAAGAAAAGTAAGTACGGGGGGACAGGAAGTAAGTGGTCCGTTAGCTCACTCGCTTATGTTGATTAGTGATCTTTCTTTGTGTGCATCAACAGCATAGGAAACCCAATGGTATAAAAAAAACACAAAAACAAAAAAAAACATTGGTAAACAATACCTTTCCTGGTCGGGAGAAGACGCGAAGCATTTTTGTCTTGAATCGTTAATAAGATTATAATGAAATAACATAAATTGGGTTATCGAAAAAATGCCAAACACATACTCAAACGAAAAAACATAAACGTGACGGTAGCATAAAAAGACTGTAAGGTAATCGGACCTTGACATTACCGAAAGTGTAAATTTCAAAAATAACAAACCTTGTGAGCTTTGTTAGCCTTTCCACATTTGATGGAAAGCTGGTGCTCGTAGAGATGGATAATTCGTCGTAACGACGAACAATCAACTCTAAAAAAAAATAGGTCGACTCACCCTACTAAAATAACCGCCCGCCACCCTCTAGCCAGTTTTTTGCGTTAATAGGAGCTTTGAACAAAATCGATACATTGTGTCACACATACTGTTCATGTTGATTTATGTGAATATTAACTTGAATCTAGACGTATACTGGGGTCTATAACGACAGGTTTGGGTGAAAGGAAAGGGGGGAAAGGAGGAAAATCGGGTGAATGAGGGGGAAAAAGAAAAGGGGGGGGGGGGGAGGGAGAAAACAGGAAAGAGAAGAGTACACAGAAACACCAATATACTAAAAATGTTAGGAGACATCAGGAAACGGTCAGTGATGAAAGACGCGTTGTCAACAAAAACATATGGGGGGGTCCAGTTGTATTGTTTCCTGTAATTAGGGGTTATTCTTTGATTATCATCAAAAAACTTATAAACAACATAAAACTCCAAAACAATAATACACTTTGATTGTTTGTCTGCCAATGTATGAAGTAAACATAGAGCAAGTTCTAGTGATATGTGAGACACGAAAGCGGCATGGCATGGCCGACGCCAAATCAAAAAGCGTAAACCGTTGCACTGTAGTACTGTAATAGACTTTATATAGAATAAAGGCGCAATACGTTCATATTTAAAAATCCGCTTTATGAAAGGCGTAGGATAACAGCTGACCATAGGTCGCCTTTCCGTTTTTTATCAGCAATTATTCCGCACAACAACTTCGAAACTTAAATATGTTGAAGGACAGTTTATAATTTGTCAAGCCACAAAAATAAATAAGAACGGTGCTGGTAAAAAATGCATTTTGAGACATAAAAACACGCCTTCAACTCAGATAATACGGATTCAACTACTTATAAACTCGTCCCAAAGTGTAAAAGAAACAATGCCAAAAACGTTACTCGTTACAAACAAACTACTGTAGCAAAGCTAAAAGTCCTAGGCTGTAAAACCAAAACCTTGGGGCATGCTTCATCTGAACGCAAGTTGCCGTCAAAGATGCTCAATTATTCACTCGACAAAATATCAAGTAAAGTGCACATTCACCTGGAGACTCCCACTTAACAAGGCTTTCATTTGCTTGTCTTTCATTCACTATAAGCATTTAAGAAAAAATTACTCTTTTTACAAAAAGAAGAAACATGTTCAGTTAAGAAAAACAACCAACCCACAGATCTTGTGTTTATCTTGTGTTTACATGTTTTTTTTAAGTACGTCAATTGTAATCGCCTTACTCGGTCCTCTTTTACGCGTGCTCTTGGGGCCCCGTTGCTTCAAAGTTACGAAACAGAACAAACTTCGTGTAATCTGATATCACATTAACTAACCTTCGCACTGATCGTCTGATTTGGTGCGGAGCCTGTTTGGTTCTTGATACAGGAGTGTCCGTTTGACGTGATAAAACGTGCGGGCGCTGGTCTCAATAACATCGAAGGCTGCACGAATGGCCCTCAGTGTAACATGTGCGATACCAGACAACCAATATATATATCCCGATACAGGAATCTCCCAACATAAAGCGTACACAACTGTCGTATATACTCTTTGCCTGTACGTCTCCTTACATGAGTACCATCACATGTCATACGAATAAGGCTTCTCCAGATGCCGCAACAGCATTACTCGACGACTTCCCCCCATGGAGACAATAAGCCCCAACTATCGCCAGCATCCGTTTAATACGCTATATATCTGCGACTACCAGCATATCCCCCGACTAGGTGGATGTTTTGGATCTTACTTACATAAACTCTTACTCGGTCGCTGCGCAAAAAAGCAAACTGCCACTAAATTGCAACAACCGCTTTTTAATAGTTTACGCTTCTACTTCTAAGTTGGCTCTTATTCTTTCGTTTCTGTAAGTACATTCTCTTTTACAATTTCAGATTTACCCGCATTCCGTTGCCGAAGTTTCTTGCTATATTTATCTATTGTTTCCGATTCCGTCAGCGCACAGGATCAGATAATAAAATCAGAAGAAAAATTCGCGACACATCGCCCCAGATTGGCAGTGACAACACAACACTGTCTGCGGCCAGCAGCCCTGTACCCAACACTACGGCTCTAACCCTAATATGTGCTGCGCTGCCCCTCGTCTTGTGACCACTGAGATAAGTATATATGCATGTGTTTGTAGTTTACAGTCTCTTCCCGCACACCACATAAGCGTATAAGTAAATTCATCGGTGTGTGACATCTCATCTCTTGCTGCCTTGTATGTAAATGTTGCTCGTCGGAATCTGTACATATGTGTACACGCAATTATTTATTCGTTTAAGTAGATACATAATGATTGATTATTGATGTGCATTCACGTCACTGGCTTAGATCGGCTTAGAGCTGGCAGCACTCCTTAGTTTTGCTAATATTCGTAACAATATCTTTAAATAAATAAAAGGGCTAACCACTTGCATTTTAAATGACACTTGGATGGAGCCTAAACCACTTCTGATGTCCATTGTAGTGTAGCATGCAACAATAAATTTTCGGTGGCCTTGAACAACTGGGATTATTGGTTGCCTGCTGAAATGTAAGAACTCTCCTTAAGACAAGAGCGTTGATCGAAAATCGAGTACTAAAGATAGAACAAAAACGACCTCTTCAAATTCTCTCCACAAGATACATACAAACAAGCTCTTATAAAGGCCCGAACAAATAAGAATAACCTAGGTACCCATGGTTCAACTATATACGGGTTGGCTCATCTGTAAAGCAACAAAATATGTCTGTTGTCAAAATCTGTGTATTGGTGTTGGTGCGAATGGTATGGAATGGAAACATAAAACTTAGCAGTTTTTGTATGTGTAAGTAAAATGTTGCCAATGTGTTGGTTTCATTTTGAGTTTGCCATCTCCTTTTGACAATCCCTTCGACCATGCAATGACATAAATAAAATCAGCTGATGAGATGAGCCAACCTGTACATAATTGAACCATGAATCTACCCGAACACATAAGAATAACCTATTTGACAATGAAACACATGCAGTTAACTCATCTGTCAGCGCACGATGCTGCAGTTGACTGCACGCTTTTGTATGGAGATCGTCAAATAGGTTATCCTTATGTGTTCGGGTCCTAACTTTGTGTAAGCGTGCATGCGTTTTCTTCTTAAAACAAAATACTAAAAAACAGAACACATCTTTTGTTTAATGCGCGTGTCATTATCTTCCAGTATTTCTACGCCAACTTTGCATTAAGTGGTGACTAGATTCGTCATATCTATATACATATAAATAGTAAAATAACAACAACAACATCTGAGCGACCATACAAAATACAAACGGTTGTGTTAGCGATGAAGCCAGTGACCATATGACCACTTGGCCCGAAAACGTCAAAACCGCAAGCAACATTTTTCCCTAAAATTAAGAATAAGAAGAGCCAATGAAGGCCAAGTGGATATAAGCAGCTCATATTACGCATACTCACATAACTGTACTAGGGCCGAACGATAATGCCATCGAAGCTTCTGATGAAGCAGTAACCTGGAATAATGTTCTTATGCGAAGGAGTCTTACTAGCTTTGCCAAGCCTACATACGATGCATTCATCGGTAAATAAATCCACACGACAGGGCAGTAAAAGTAATCACAGTACGTGCCCCATTACTAGCACCGCCCAATTGGGTTTATAAAGCCATCAAATATGCCAAAAGGCTGATACCTTAAATCTTGGCAGTAAGGCACTGTATCCTGATTTCAATGCTTCTCCGTCCACCTTTGCTATCCCTTAAAATGAAAAATTACAGGGGGCGGTACCGCGCCCCTCATAAAGAATGCCTTTAGTAAACAAGATACACGTGAAGCTGTACTGCTACTTTATATCACTGAAAACCTGCGACTTGCGAACCACGAACATAGCTTTAGAATACTACATAGTACTGCCATCGCGCTAACGTCATCAATGCACAAATAAATTGTGGATTGAAACAAGTACCCCATTACAGAACAATACTCGTAGCGCTAGACTTATCAAAAACATATTGACACAGTCGATCAAAGCTCATTAACGCAAAACTTGGCAGGGTCTACCACTCCACCTAGCCTCAAAAGGCTAACAGCAAATTGTTTGAGTTGTTAGCGGTCGTCAGTTTTATAGTGTCCTATACCCACTTGCTTCATATCTACATTTCAAAGCTCCTTTCCCTACCAGAAGGAGTTACCATTGTTTCCTATGCTGTTGACTGCAAGACACTCACAACAGGTCCTGGCCCTCCCGCTATTCTTCTGAGCTATTCTTTAAAATTACTAAACAATCTTCTTAGCCTTTCCGTCTTTTCACCTGGCGCACCTTTTTTGAGACGTGGGCAAGTTATATCGGGAATATTTGACATGTACGCGACGACATTCCGCCGCAATAATCCATAAAGTTCAGAACCGCAATAAAATCCTATAGTCACTCGCTTGCGGGGAAAAGATATAGAAACCCTGGTAGCTATCATTCCAGCAATTGGCCATCCGCTTGTGTACTACGCGCCTCCATTAGGGTCCCCGAGCTTAAAAGATACAAGCTGGAGGAAGCTATGGGCTTGTCAAAACATCGATATCAGAACTACAACAGGTTGTGTTCTTATGACGCCAAAGCATTATCTAAACAATGAATAGGGGTTTGGCCCTATAAATAAAGAAACGGAGTGCTGAACAACTAATTTCTTTTAAAGTCCAAGGAGCCTACGCCTATTTGGTGCGACATCGCCTTCCAGGGATAGAAAAGCACAACTTCTGCCTTTTCCATACTCAGCGGGTAAAGTCCTATGCCGTTAAATGAAGACGGCCCGTTTTCGAACTTCTATACCCGTAACTCTTAGTAAAAAAAATAAATGTAAGGCGCGATAATCTCCGAAGAGATCTAAGGCCGAGCTTCTCTTCTAATTTGCGTCGTGCTCCTCTTGATTTTCCCTGCAAATTGGCCGGACGGGACCTACTTGTTTTATGCCGACTCCGAACGGCATCTGCAAGGCAGATGAGTTTTCACTGAGAGCTTTTCATGGCAGAAATACAATTGGAGCGCGTGCCAGACATTGCCGAGGGGCGACCCCGCTTAGAAAAATTTTCTTCTAATTTAAAAACCTTATTTCTAAAATTTTGATGTTGCTTTGTCCGGGGTGTGAACTCAGGGCATACGGTGTGGTAGGCGGAGCACGCTACCATCACACCACGGTGGCCGCCTCTTAGTACAAAACTGCAAACTCCGAGAAAGACGCTCATCACTTTAGCAGAACTACGAACTGGATATTGTAATACGCTAAATTCTTTTTTATCCATAATCAACCCCGACATGTGCAAATGTGGCTTAAGTGAAATCAGTCCCGACATGATAACAACCATGTCCTAACCACGCCTAAAACACTTACACATGTATGTCTTTGGATGATATCGACGACTATTTGATAAAGATCGCAGCTATACCAAGAGAGAAAAGAAATTCGAGAACTCAAGAGCAGGAGAGCATTGAAGTGTTTGATGTTTCTTACTGGTGTCATTTATCAAGAAAAGAGATTGACTGGAGAGCTCTGTTGAATGGCAAGTAATGTAGCCTAAGTATGTGAAGCTGATGATTAATTAGCAGAGATCGCAATTTTCTGCAATCAAGAACCTTAAGCTGTGGACTTATCAACTGCACGTAGTAAGCGATGCGCAGTTCAACTCATATGGTATCAAGACGTAAAATCTATATCTAAACTACATACATACAAACGTAAGATGATCAAGTACATATATAAACAAAATTGGAGATATATACTTTAGATACTTTCTTACGGAACCATAGACATCGCAGATAAGTTGAAATGATACGCAATCCGGTGTGGATATTAGCCAAGCCCCAAGTCAATTCAGGCTAAATAATAAAGTCTAGACAGCCACACTAACTCCTATGAAAAATTTTCTCTCTTTTGGCACCAACTTTGGTTTAAAATTGACTTTGGACAACAACTTACCAAGTAAATACTTATGGATGCACGTATGCACATACGTGTGTACATTGCTTCGGATGTTATTTATAACGTTTTCCAGAATTTTCTTGTGAAAAGAGTAAATTCTTTTAACTGTATTTACCTTACCTTGGAAAGCGCATGCGTGGCCACTGGGACTAAACTCTTGAGAATTGCATGCGCTTTTTCCGGGAAGAGTATATACATATGTATGCATATGCGTAAACCTTCCACTTCGGTTGTGGCCTACTATAGACATATGGTCTGCGCTCAAACTGCCCCTAGGCGTTGAGTCTCGTTGCAGTTGTCTACTCTATGTTCTTCGCGAACGGATCTACAGGGGGGATTTGCATAATGGCATACATTAGCAAACGTATTGCTAAGCATTGATAGCCTATATACCCTTTCTGATTTTTTGAGGAACGTTCTTTTTCGAGTGGGCCTTCCACCAAATATGGACTCCATATTATAGGAAAAGCTCTACAATCGCTCTAAACATCCACGTTGAGCTTCTACGACAACTTACAGTCCAGAATGATTCCTAGATAGGTTACAAGTACAACGTTTCTCCTGCAGGGTCACACCCCAAGCTAAGGTATATACCGATTAGGGACCTTATGCCTCCTGGTAAACGAGAACTTATCCGTCCTCTTCGCGTTGGCACTCAATCCGACATTAGATAACTAGGCATGTATACTTCGAAGCACACTATCCTTCAAACTGCTATTTGTTTGAAGGCACAGTCTACTTATGACAACTGTAATGATATCTGTGTACACCGTAATTTTGATGGATCCTTCATTGATCCGCATGAGCAGTTGTTTGATGATCAGCGTCCATAGCAGATATGACAATACCCCGCCATCGTGCCGTTGTCCAACAATTTTGTGGCCTAAAACAGTGCCCAGTGGGAAGTACGTCTTCCTAAAATTAAGCATGTAGCTGATTCATCTAGTTTGGGTTGGATGTACTGCAATGTACTTAATTTCATCCATGATCGGCTGTTTATATACTTCTAATTGGTACTCCATATATTCCAAGGCTTTCTCTATGTTTTTAACAACTCTACACAGTACAGTGTCTCCGACTTGCCTTTGGTGTACGAATGTTTTGTTTTAAAAACAGTTTCCATCCAAGTTAGACTTTATATACACATTTATCAGCCTCTCAAAGGTTTTGAGCTAAAAAGTCTGTAGTCTTTGACATATAAATATGACTGTACTTCCCCGTCTTTGGTAGGAAAACGACATGATTCAGACCCCTGTACTCGTCCATGCACGAACTTTTTCAACTTGCACATATCTTTTACATGTCATCTAAGAAGTCTCAGCTTCTGGCTCCACCATGCCCGCTTTGCTTTTCCTCTGAATCATTTTTGGGGATAAGCTCTGTTTTACTTAGTCTCAAGCGTAAGGAAGTTATTGAATTCCAACTGTTCTTTTATTGTGGGAACTTTCTTGAATTGTCCCAGTTTTGTTTCTAAACGTTCCTGCAATTTGCATTACATTGCAGTCCATTGACCTAGGATTTTAAAGGTTCCTCGCTTCTTTACCAAAGAGAACGTTGAAGCTGATATACGAAGCGATATACGAGTACGCATATATATCACCTTCAGAGCTCAATGTAATATCAAGTTCATTGCTGATTGATAAACTAACGTATGAAGGGACACTAACCCTGTTGGCTATCTGCGAACTGTTTCGCAGGATGTAACAAAATAGAGACTCGTCTCTATCACGTATGTACGTTTTTAGCTCATATAATAATCTATTAATCTTAATCTTCTAAAAAGGCTTGCTGCAAAAAAGCAGAGAGGCTTTACTTAGAATGGCTTTGGCTGAATCTGTGTGTCCATAGTTCAATCATTGCAGGAGTGCGGGTTCGAGTCCCACTCCCAGGAGAAAAGACTTTGAAGAGATTTACAAGGTGTAATCGTTTTAAAACTTTTCTCAAATTATTAAATAAATTCAATTGTTTACTGATTAAGCGCCAAATACAAGGGGAGAGATCCGTAAGAAACACGACTGCTCTTTAATAGAAACAGTTAAAAATTGGCGTTAATGTGATAAGCAAACAAGTATGAATTTAGAATGTTTGTATGTATGCATGTACAGGGGCGTAGTCATCTTCAGACATGTTTAGGCTCAACAGTAAAAAAAACTTGACTTGATTTACTTGGTTCATTGTTGAAGGATTGTCGATACTATCTCTACCTCAGACATCGATAAGAGTAGAATGATGACAGATCACGTACTTGAGGTCAAGATCCAGGCCCAAAAAGAAAAACACCTTATCGTTAACCAATTGTTACTTCAAAAAGGTGAGCATTGTAATGAACCGATTTGTTAGAGTGAATGTACCTTATTCGAAGGCTGATTTAACCCAACGTGAGTTTGAGGTCCCACAAATATCCGCTGAATTAAAGCACATACGTGTGTTGGCGCTGACGAAGTCGTAACGGAAATAATTTATTCCTAACGTTTTGCTGCGGACGCAACACCTGGCGTAGCCGTCGAGCGTGAACGCAATGTTCGGCGAGGTAGTGATATACAAAAGGAACCACTAGGACTTAGATAAGAACTGGCGTCCTCACTGTATAGCCCGACCTGATCCATATTTCCAAGCTATATGAGAAGAAGGGTAAGATACACATATCAACACTCTCGCCGACTTATCGAGGGTACTCGCTTAATTTTTGGGTGCCAATGGTACCAGAAATTGCACGTGTCGATCCGGAAGTATCGCCAGCTTCAGGAGGTAGGCCAGTCCGGTAGTGGTCATAAAGGCATGCGAGTCCTTCCTCAACAAGGTGGGCGGCAGAGAGACAAATAGCGTAAAGGCACCCGCTCCGTACTACTTACCGCAATCAAAGCTAACCAAGCAATTACACTATTCGCGCTCAACTCAGCTAGCAAGAAGTTGCAGTGATATATACACAAAGAGGCATCCAGCGAGTCTGTAGTGCCAACAGCATCTCTATTATTCTCCCAATTATTATGTGCGCATTGAAAGACCGTGTGTGTAATGTAAAGTTTATATTAGAGCAGATTGACGTTTTTCCTATAGTTCCAACCCCCTTAATTTAAGAGCACAATGGCACTCCAATTTCTTAAGACCAAGCTCCGGTGGTATTTCATGGTACCATCGCTCAGGCCGAACCATACATCTATACTGGGTTCCCAGTCAAAAAGGGAAAGAAGGTAACGAAGAGGCCGTAGAGTTGGCAAAGGAGGGTACAACACTCGCTAAATCGACTAAAGACCTTACAATCCTTTTGGGAGAAATCAAAAGCAGACAGAAGTTGCAGTCGAGCAGGAAATGCAGGGGCAGAGCGCAGGGTTGCAAAATTTCCAAAATCATGTGCAAATCCTCGTCAGCAACAATAGCAGATGTAGGAAGTGCGAGCTGCAGAACGAAACGGTTGAGTTCGTGTTCTGTGTTTGTGTCCTGCGCTCGCCATGTCAAGGCTCCAGCTATAAGGGGGCGGCAGAGTTGCCATTTCTAGAGACAGAAATTAAGCAAGGTCCTAGAAAACTTCTAGTATTTGCCAAGAAGGCGGAGTTATTACATAACATAAGTCCTGGCACCTGATAGGGGTTCTTCCGTTTAGTCGTCAAACAAATTCTGGTACATAAGACTACGGACACATTCAGTCTATGTAAGGTCTTTATTGAACGGCCAGTTCAACCTAGGCTAAGCATCATGAATATGGCCCTAATTTTTAAAGCTTTCTTGTTTCGTGTTGTAACTGTCTCGCCTGTTCCAAAAGTCTTTTTTTCGCAGAGTGTGCTTGGTATTCGCCTCCTTTCACTTCGAAGGTATGGCTATACCCGGTTGGCCCGAGCGCTAGCATAATTTCGGGTAATAAGTCGTCCCAAGTTTCATTGATTCTTGCCCGTAAATTTTGACAGCATTTTGATATTTCGGTTGCTCTTTCGAATGTTAACGGCTCGTTGTCGTCGCCTTACGGAAGGCAATGATTTCTACCCACATAGAAAAACGGTCTAGAAATACAAGAACCATGGTGTTCCCTTTAAGAGTGGTAGCGGTTTAAAAAAAATCGGCACACTGTAGCCCAGAGTTCCTCTGCTATCTGTGTTAGCATTTCGCCACCGGCTTGTTGTTGGCAAGGTTTATATATTTTGCAGGTCGGATACTATTGTACACACCTTTTTATTGGACGTAAAACGTCCTTGGCGGCCACCGTGGTGTGATGGTAGTGTGCTCCGCCTACGACACCATATGCCCTGGGTTCACACCCCGACCAAAGCAACATCAAAATTTTAGAAATAAGGTTTTTAAATTAGAAGAACATTTTTCTAAGCGGGGTCGCCCCTCTGCAGTGTCTGGCAAGCGCTCCGAGTGTATTTCTGCCATGAACAGCTCTCAGTGAAAACTCATCTGCCTTGCAGGTGCCGTTCGGAGTTGGCATAAAACAAGTAGGTCCCGTCCGGCCAATTTGTAGGGAAAAATCAAGAGGAGCACGATGCAAATTGAAAGAGAAGCTCGGCCTTAGATCTCTTCGGAGGTTATCGCGCCTTACATTTATTTTATTTATAAACGTCCTGAAGTATTCTGCTACGCGAAGGTTTGCCCACTCATAACTTTCACCGCTTCAGGGATAGGTGATCCGTGATAACTATGAATTGGTATCCCTCCAGGCCTCATCTTCAGAAAGACTTCAGATTTGGCGAGTGAAAGTAAGTTCGTTTTAGTAGTGAAAAGAGTTAACGCTATATTTGATGGATTTAAGTTCAGTTGAGAAGAGAAGTTCTGAGTTTTCGCCACCCCACCTTATCCCACATATTCGTGACAGTTGTTTCTGGTAATAAACAAGAGAATATTATTTACTGTTGACATTAGGGTGACGCTCCGCTCGGTCTCTACCCCTAAGTCTTTCTATTTTATATTTCTTTTAACCGACTTACATCTATCTACCTGTCGTTAAATAAAAACTTGGTTAGTTTAAAGAATTTCCAGTTGTCTGATTGTTGCAATTTCACCGTAACATGCAACGGTGGCAACGACTGATCTGATTAGAGCCCTAGCGAGACACCATTGCACTTATGCAGGCACTGAGGGTAGTGATTATGTTGCATTTTCTAATTTTATGATGTGCAGGCTCATACACCAAATCAGCAGCTAAGCTATTTACTAGGTCTTCGGCTATTGAAATTTTAAAATAATAATGAAAATCAACACACACACACACACACAAAGTCTTACCAACCAATCTCTGAAGACATTGTAAATATGAGAAGTACCTCGTCATATGCATACATACTTAGTATGCTTGTACGTAAAACTAACTTGCGCCATCCACCGTCAAGTTGTCTCATGCGCGGTCAAGCAATTATGGAATGTTGGTATCAGGATTTGGTCAACGTGATAGCTTGACTGCATTGCGCTTAGATTGGATGTAGCAGCAGCGCTAGTTCAAGTGGAGAAAGAATCAGGTGTACTGTAGTCTTGGCAAAGCACTTTTGCTTGCGTTCTGTGGATATACGAGCGGGTATGGCTATATTTTATATCAGAAACTGTGGATCAGTACGTCGGTTTAACTTTTGAGATGCTCGTCGTGGCTAGCGGCAGCCAGGTCAGTTTAGTCTAGCTGACACGTTGTATGAATCCGGACGGGGACAGTAAGAAGATAAAGTGGCATGAGGACAGGGTATGCATTTAGAGTGTGAATTTTCGCACCCGTGATGAAGTTTCCAATTAAATTTTATTGGCCTTTGAAATTGAGTAGTGCACGCGTGCAACATTGTTTATGAAAGGAAAAGCAAAAATTATAGGCAGCGCATGCCAGCAGCCCGCACTCGTATTTTTAGTTACCGTTGAATCCTTCATCACATCGCTACGTCCCTACACCCATATTACCGTGCATTTGTTGTTTTGTGGCAAGCCGTAATTGTCAAGATGGTCTTGTTGTAAATATTTGCGCGCTCTATCCGCTTCAGTCCTCCTGTGCGCCCGCACTACATTCGCTTTGTTATTACTTATAGATTCACATATATTCACATATTCAGACATTGTGCCACTGCGCTTGGTGGTAACGGATGGGAACTGCAAATGTTTAGTTACTTACTTTACCAGTTGTAAACTTTGTTACGTGTAAAGTGGTAAAGTGTTGAAAGAAGGCGTGTTGGCACGTTTATGGCATTGTTTTTTCTAGCTGCTGCTGTCTTCGTTTTCTGGCTATTAAAGGTCAAATTGGATATTGTTTAAGGGTCAAATCTGCGCCTTCGGGCAAATGATAGATTCGCATTAATCAGTTGGCAAATTGGCTGCTGGATTGCTGACAACCCGCTGACTAGTCATAAGAGTAGATACGCCGCTTTCAAAGAAATTTATTTATTTGCGTCGATGTGCCGTAATTCCTTTGTTTATTTTCGAAATGAGGGAAATCAATTTGGCCACCTTTTCAATTAGGTGGGAAATATTTTTTATATAGTTGTGGTTTTATGTTTGCTATAAGGGGAATAAATCAATGTGTTGACCCCAGCGGGTGAGGGGATCAGAATATACCCGCGGTAGGTATGCCTGTCGTAAGAGGCGACTAAAATACCAGATTCAAGGGGCTGTGTAGCGCAACCCTTCAGGTTGCCAGCGCAATATATAGCTTCTCCAAACCCAATTGTCAACCTCACCTATCCGCGGCGAATCCTGTTTCACTAACAGACGAGGCTCTGGCGACCCAAGCTCCTCATGGAATTTGGGGGTGGGGAGGGAGGGAATGGCCTGAAGGTTTAATGTGGCCACATAAATCGTTCCCGAGATGGTCGGGCTAGCACCTTAATGGTGCTGTGTTACCGGAGCGTACCGGATTTGTATCCGGCAAAGGACCATCACATCGATAACACTCCCCAAAGCCTTCGGGGAGCAACCTTATCGCTCCAACACAACAACAACAACAACATCAATGTGTAGAGAAAACGATTCAGTGATGAGGTTATAAAAGTACCTACTTAGCCCTCAGAAAAAAAAATTGCAGGAAGTGTTAAGTATTTTCCGACATATGTGGAGATGAAACAAATCGTAGTTGCTTACTTTAAAATGTGTCAGCTAAACACTCAGAAAAAAAATTCATAAGAACGAAATAATTATGCCAGTGACATTAAGCCCTTTGTGATACCACGAAAATACACCATTACTTTTCCTCTTCGATTCACTTTGAAGACCTAACATAGGCTACCAAGTGCTTGATGTCATACTCCACGATCTAGCGCAGATTATCCAAAAAAGCGCTGCATTGCGCCACTTAGCGCCGTGCAGTTTCAAATAAGCTCAACCACCATTTTCTCCTCTTCATCCTCTTTACAAATATTGCAGCAGCGCAAGGCACACCTAACCTTTCTGCAAGCCTACCTAAGTCAGCAGTGCTCAGTAAGTCGGCTTGACGTTTTTTGTCAAGAAGAGTCTGCCTGGGCATGCTTCACAAAAATAAAAGTCTTGTCATACAATTAAATTTGTTCCGACACATTTTTCTATTCAGATGAAGTTTACTTATATAACAAGTCTTGTATGTTTTGTAAAACGGGCCGATGGTCGTACATACGTAATCAGTTTTCCCTCGATGTCCCTGTGTACTGGGTGCCATGTGAGGTGCATACTTCTGTATTGTTCCATCTCTTGAAGAGATCGGCGACAGTTAAGTGTTAGTCCAGAGTTGAACGAGTGAAAGCCACGGGATTTAAAAATAAATATTTCTCAAAAAAAATCCACTTGTTTTACAAGAATTGTACTACTTTTGTGAAACGAGTCCAGGTCTAATTTTTCGAGGTACGTACTTTTTTGAGTGGCCTTCCACCAAACAAAGAGAGAGAGAGAAAGAGGGAGCGCGATATACTCCACTTACCCTTTAGCATTGCTTTGTATGCGTAAAATTCCTTCGATGCCTTCTTCACTCTCTCTCCACGTTGAGCTCTCACGATAACTTACTGTTTAGAATGATTCCTTTGTAAAAGGTTTCTCCCAAAGACTCCCCCTTCATGCTAAGGCCTAGACCAATTCGGGACCTCATGCCTTCTGGCAAACAACACCATATCCGCCATCTATGCCGTCCTTTCCATATTCGATCCATCAAATAGCGAGTTGTTGTAAGGCACTTTCCACTTATGACAACTGGATCGTCATCTGCTTACACCGTTAGTTTGCCGGATCCGACATCGTACCGTCTGAGCAGTTGATTGATAACCAGCTTCCACAGCACAGATTACAATACCCTGCCCTGTGCCGTGCCACTGTCCCCCGGTTTTGACACGATGCAATCCTCGAAGTTTAGGAAAATTATTTTGGTAAACATATTGCACTAAAACATACTTTAATATAAAATCATCTTTTGGCTTTTTATAGCCGGGCTACTGATGAGTAATCGATTTTACTTATATTGAAGTTTAATCGGTATCTGTTTCATTACAAACTGATGAGTCGTCGTTAACAACTTGGTAAAACTCACATAAGAGTTGAAAAGTTTTCTATACCAAATCGATAACTTTTTTAAAACAAATCGATAGATTTTCAATAAAAAGTTGGTAAAACTCCAACAAGGGTGGATAACTTTTCGATAACAAATGAATAACATTTTAGTATCATTACGATAACTTTAAGATGAATAATCGATAAATTTTTGATAACAAATCGATAACTCAGAGATTATTTTTGTTATCGAAAGCAACTTTATAACACTTCGATAACAATTCGAAAACATTTCGATAGTAAACGATAAGAAACAAAAACTTTTTAATAAAATATCGATAACTTGATAAATAAGCGATAACATTTCGATAACTTTTTGTCGAAAACAAATCAGTAAATTTTTGATACTATATCGATAACTCTTCGTAAATAATCGGCCGCCGTGGTGTGGTGGTAGCTTGCTCCGCCTACCACATCAAAGATCCTGAGTTCACGTGAACACGAATAACTCTTACCAATAAGGCGAATGAAAATTAAAGTTCTTTCTCGATGACGATGTGTGGAGCATTCAAGAGAAAAGTTCTTCCGGATAATAGGGTCTGTACGTAATGCCTACGAATAGTATCGAAGCAAGTTTAATTATGAGCTGTATGAGCCTTTCGCAGATATTCAGATAGTGAAGACAAAAAATATCCAAAGTTTTCGTTGGCTAGGGCATGCGAATGGCCGAAGACGCTACGGCCAAGAAAGTGTATCAGTTGACACCGCAAACTGCTAGAGCAGAGGAATGGGGAGACCTCCACTGAGTTGGGAAACCTCCCATCTACATCTGTGCACCCAAGTTGCGTTATCGCTAAACAGTGATAGCTGTTGTTGATGGGTCTTCATAGCGTAATCTGAATTGCAATCCCTTTGGAACACGCCTCAACCATTTTCAATCGGGATCAAAATTTACATGGGATATCGCCAGCTGTAGTACTACTATCGATTTTGGACATTAGAAAACACAAAATTTTATTTTAATCTTTGAGTCTCCATTGATAAATCTTAACTTTGATTCCTGTGCGACACATCTTACTTGTTTCCAATCGGAGCCAAAATTGATATGCAATATTTTTGGCTTTAGTATTACTCTTAGTAAGGCTGAGACTGGAAAAAATTGATAATTTCATTTATAAGGACCACCCCAATGTTTATATAGTCATGCTGCACCTTGTGGTTTTACCGTTTTTTGATGTTGTCAAAAGGCACTGAAGTTCCTAGTTCCAAGTCTATAGCTCATGTTGGAGTTTCTGTAGCTTTCGACCAGAATGAGAGGAGTGTTAGAGGCGTTGGTTCCACATTGCAATTAACGATATGGTTGGTGTCATGTGCGGACACACATTATGTGTGTCGGGGTTGATTTTGGATAGCTAAGAGTTCAACCTGTTTACATTACCAAGATCGAAGTTGAACTAGAGTGCCACACGTCTCCCTAGATGGGGTACGTTCCTCTTCTGCGAGTTCTGAGTATTTTTCTTTGAGAACTGGATTCGCCGGCAATTCCTGGCATAGAGGTTCGACGCCTATTTGTGGATATTACGGAGGACCTGTTTGCTTTATTCTACTTCATACGGCTGTGTTCTCAGGTGCCATGTTCTCTCATAATGCTTGCGGAAAAACCTTCTTAAGCCACTGGGAGGTGTCAACGTCTGTTGAGATGCTCAAGATTCTGGGTATTCAACAGAAATTGTTTGTTCAGCATCTCATTTTTCTCCCTAATGGGGAGCACTCTAGCCTCATTGTGTAGGTGGTGTTCTGGGGACATAAGAAACAGGCCGTATCCGTTCGGAGAGCGATGTTTTGGCAGGCTTGTTGTTATTGTTGTTGTTGTATTAACAGTGCCTCGCCCCATTCAATGGGCGCGACCACTCACAACTTGTCATCAAAGTACTCCAACGGGAGTTCAAGGATACTGGCTGTTTCAACAGGGGCGGACCAGAGTGAGAGGAGTGTTATAGGCGTAGGTTCCATATTACAATTGAAAAGGTGGTTGGTGTCATGTGGGGACACATCGCATGCAGGACATACATTACGTATGTCGGGGTTGAATTTGGACAGGTAAGCGTTTAACCTGTTACAGTATCCAGAGCGAAATTGGGCCAGGGTGGCTCGTGTCTCCCTTGGTAGCGTGCTTTCTTCTTCTGTAATTCTGTGCGGATTTTGCTTATGGTCTGCTTATGCGTGTCTGGATCTTCCAGTAATCCTAGATCCTGATCGAACATCGCACCAAGTATTTTTGGGTGTAAGTCAGTCCGTAGCGTAATGCCATCAACGGGGATGGCCAATATGGTCCACATTTGCCGTGTTTATGTTGTAAATAAGGTCGCCGATGATTTGGTCGGTCGATGACAATGTCAGGTTTCGCGAGACGAAAAAGATCAGGGAGATAGCTGTTTATTTTATTATAAAGCTCATCGATGTGTGGGCTTGAACCTGTGGTCATTATTCTATAGCTTATTGGGAAGTAATTAAAATTAAAGTTAATTGGATGATTTTTTTGTTGGCTCATTAGAGAATCCTAAAAGATGCTACATAGTTATGTAAGTTTATAACGAAAATAAAATATTGTGGCGAATTTTGAGATCTCTATGCTATTAGTAAATAATTGCCGAAGTACCCTGCAAAAAATCGTGCGGATAACCCCTAAAGAGATTGGTCTCCGACTGATCTCTTTTGTCCATATTTGGGCATAATTGTTCCTTTTTAGTCCCTTTCGGGTACAGTTGGGACTAGTCAGGTTGAAATCTATGTAGCCCATTTTAAGAAATATTAAAAAACGGCAATAAAATGAGTAAGATAAAAAAGACTACAGGTTATTGAAACGAATTATTTAAGAAATACCGAACTTTACCACTACGCCGGAGTTAGGGTTAAAATATTCGACAATATTTTTATTTCTTTTTGAAATGCGGGCAAACAATTTGTATCAAGTAGATTTGGTGGCTTAGCAAACCCTTTGACTGTGTTTCGCATGGCAGAAAATTCGACTGGACCCTATTTGAGTCCTTATTGAAAAGAAAAGGAAACTAGTCTTCATACGATCCCATATGGGTACAAAAGGGTACAATTAGTCTCTTCATAGGACATGGTCAAACAAAAGGGAACAGTTCAACCCATACAAAGAGATCAAAACTGGAATTGGTCGCATACTCCTTTGCGACTCATCCCTGATTCATACTAGACTAATCGCATTTTTTGCAGGGTAGTTACTCACACATACATATGGCTATACGAAAAGCCTAAACTACAAATATAGTTGGTAACCAAGCATGAGATATAATTGTTTTCGAACAGATTTTGGCGAAATGACTAGAACTAAGGAGAATTGGGTGAACGAAAAAACCGAGAGTATAAAAGCAGCCCAAGCTGGGGAATCAGTAAGCAGTTTGATTTAAACACGCTTTTGTTAAGTACGTGATATCTAAGTATAATTTGACTACTCCCAAACTAGACTAAATAAAGACCATTTTGCAATACTGAATATTGGAGTTATTTATTCAACAGTTCAGCGATACGAACGTTAACAGAAGGTGCATAATAATCAGAAATCCCCAAAATTCGTTACAATATCTTCAAACATTCTTATTTGCGCCTCGCAAACATCTTGAGTATACAAAAAATAGGTGAACAATATTCCAAATGTTGACTGGGAAAAGTCAAGTTTTCAATAACTGTATATCTGGCCAATAAAGCGAAAGGAGTTCACAAGTTTACATCAATCCATTTTACAGCTACATACACTTATGAGTTCAACTGCTTGCCACCGAAAATATTTCACACCGCAGAGATAACATACTCGCATATTACAGAATAAACAAGCGTGAACGGTAAAAGCTTAAGACTTTAGCTACATTTAATTATTCCATGTACCTGTTGCGGTGGTTTAGTGATTTGCGATTATTACATGTGACCACCGTCGACCAAAATATTGCACATGTAAAGGAGCAACACGGAATGCCGCAAGGTCTGTGTCCGTACGCTAAGCACAAGACATGTGGTTGGGCATCAGACAGTAGAGGAGACCTTTTGACATGTTGTGTATGTAATTTTGAAAGTGCATACAACAGTAAATGCAACCGAACAATAACAATAAATAAAAATGCAAAGTAAACTAGCCTTAGCTAAAGTATTGTGGAGACGATATTTATGATGTTGGCGGCGATGCTGATTTCAATCGTAAGAGTTGTTGTCCATGTGGCTAATTCATTGGAATCTCAAATATGCAGCTGTGCAATTTTTACTTAGCTTCAGTTTAACTTATGAGAGTGCTAGGTTCAAATAGTAAAAACATACATAGATGCGGATACTAGTCGAAAAGTTATTGGTTCGCAACTACAATACTCTGACGGATATGGGACTAGTCCGAAAAAGGCCAAACTTGTGTAAGATCACCAATTAGTAGTATAAGTTTATAAATACAACTCTGTAAAAGAAAATAAATACAACCCTGTAAAAGAAAAAGAAGAGAAAAAAAGAAGAGGAGGTCTTCCGGTTAAAAGAAAA
Source organism: Eurosta solidaginis (assembly GCA_029619165.1). NCBI lineage: Eukaryota > Metazoa > Arthropoda > Insecta > Diptera > Tephritidae > Eurosta > Eurosta solidaginis. The sequence continues at coordinate 19,416 of JARSSU010021489.1, forward strand.
GAACTAGAGACTCGCGTTCTAAAGAATAATCTAAATAAAGCTGGTTCTAATAAAGCAATCCTCAATACAAGTCTGAATTTTCACTTGCAGCACTTACATTCCATTTCCACAAACTCTGAGAATCTAGACTGTCACTGAACTGTAGATTGTACTGTTCCGTCAAGGTCAGACTCTTTATAAAGCTAACGTTATACTGCCAAAGCTTTGGAAAATATCGAACCTCTGGAGAGTTTCAGGATCCCCTTCTTCAAAATTTAATACTGTTTGTTGACTGCTAGCAGACGTTGCTTCCAATTAGCACAGAACTTGGTGTGATTACTTGTTCAATTGGTTATTAGTATTTGCAACGGACCGAATATGTGGCGTCCGTTTTATGCCAAATCAATAGGGGTATCTGAGTCGAATCATCTTTCCCATTCGTAAAATATGGTCTAGCCCAGGTAGACGTAACGGTCTTCGAGCTCATTGCTAAACCTTACTTGGTAATCGCTATCTTCCAACGCACGGATGTCCATAGCCCTTTTGAAGAACTTTTCTGTCGTATATTACCAGAACTGCCTCATCTGATGTTGTCAGTGTCGATGTATCTGTGTCGTATAGCAGGATGGGTAGGATAAGTGGAGGTAAAAATATTCACGAGGTAGGTATGACTGTCGTCAGAAAACAACTTAAAGCCACGGCCATACAAGGTTTCGAAATGGTTATGTCAAACAGTGTCCGAGATGGTATTTTCGAATAGTTTTTATGACTACAAGAAGAAAAAGATAGAACAAGTAAGTGTAGAGCTTGGTTTTCATTTTTCGAGAGAGAACTTAATCTTTCAATTATCTACACAGTTCAATCAGCAGTAGAGATCAGTAGATTGTCCCCAGTTTTTAAAACTTTGTTCTTCCGTCGTTGTTGGTTACTGTACTTCCCGCATACTAAAAACCCAAGTCTAAGAATGGCATGGGGCGCCATTGTGATGCACTTTACCTAATATCAATTATTGCAGACTTTTAAAGGGCTACTCAATACTCTGTTAACAAATTTGTAATACCCTTGTTGATATCTTTTACGAAGCATCTTGCAATTTTCTGAAGCTCCTTCGGTATATAACTACTCATAGTTTGTAACCTTGTGGTGGGCATTCAACCCTCTTTGCAGTCCTCCACGCACTAAATGCAGTTGCAGCATGCAGACCAAAGAGCCACTGTTTCGTGATTGTGGTAATAGTTCTAAGGATTTCTTTCTATACCTATTTAGCATTTCTTCTGTTCTCTTTCTATGGTAAGTCGGCCATGTTCGCTTGGTTATCCTGCAGGTGTCCGTGGAATAGGAAAATACCAATATCTCCTGGAATCAGCAATGTATGTACCTTTAGACTGATTTGAGTGGATGCTGAACGTCGATGCCTCCGCAGCTTCCGCCAATTACCTATATTTGCGAGTTCATCAAACTTATCCTTGCCCTCAATTTTTCTATGACCTGGAACTCATACGACAGCGGCATGAAAGGACTTCGCAGTTGCTGTCAGCATACATGGAGTGATGGAGGAGTTCAGCGCCATGACCGCTGCTTGACCATCTGAGAATAAGCATACCTCATGCCCTCTTACAGATCCCTCCTAGTGTACAGAAGTGTACAGGTCCTCTCCATACCCAAAATTTGTGCTTGGCAGATACAAGCTAAGGCTGGAATACAGAGTGACAGCGACACTTTAAGTTGCTCAGAGAAGAAATCAGCTCTCATTCCAGAGTGCAATTTAATCCTTCTACGTAGAGCGAAACTGTATTCTTCCTGTATACCCCGAGTTACTTTCTCGAAAACCCTTTGAAGGGAACACCAACTTATAACTCGGGTCAAATCTAAGCGAAGGTGAGTGCTAATCTGACTATGCAATCAAGCCTTCTGAGGATACCACTGTGGCCAATCTGCCTCGTGTTCCACCCGTCTGACTCACGAAGTGTTACTAATGAACAAGTTGCAGATTTAATAAAATTTGGGGAAATACCGCATGCTCTTCGGAAAACGTCAAAAAGGACCTCGAACTATTTTTATGAGATTTACCCATTTTGAAATATCTTTTAATCTTTTCGCAAATTTCATTCGCCGTTTTCCCAAAGACATACATTCGATATTTTATCAAATACAGTCAAAAGGGAGTAGATCATGCCAATTTTTATTTTAGCGAAGGAATTTCCATTACTACTGATGGCTAATATGCGACAAGGATGCTCTGAGTTATCCTCGACTCGGATCTGTTTTTTTTATAGCGGTAAGTGGAGTATCGAAAATGTGTTCGAATATATTAGGCTGAGGCATTGTGATCTTGTGAGACATTTCAGCAAAGGGGATGTACAAATTAGGGAGATCGGTTATCAAGCGACTAGTCGGTGAGCACAAGTTGACCAAAGATTAAATACCCATCAGGGATTCAAGGTGTTGTGTAGCGTAACCCTTTCAAGGAAGCATCAGCGCAACTTTAGGCTTCCCCAATCCTCTTATAAACCTCGCCTATCCGTGGCAAGTCCTCTTTACTTAGCAGGTGAGCCTTTGGGAACCTCAAGCTACTCACGGAAGGAGGCGGTTGGATGACCCAGAAAGATTCAACGTGGAATGTACCGAATCTGTATCCGGCAAAAGACTAGTAACATCGATAAAACTGAACTAGCCAAATAATTTCTTTTGAAATTTCTAAATTATTTGTCTTTCATCTCAGTAGTAGAAGTACTTACAATATACATCATCACTGTGGAGTCCTTGTTTGGTGGGCAGCCATCCAAAAAAATTTGAGGAGGTATGCAGGCTATCAATGCTTGAGCGTAGACGGTGCGGCCATAGTATCAATTACAGGATGAACAGACTACCTTATTCCGTATCTACCCTTCGAAGGGGCTCTATGGGCCACAACAGAGATGGTCGATTGGCGCAAGGGAAGCCCAATATTGGAGGAGGCGATACACGTATATACCGATGGTTACAAAATAGCGGAAGAAGTAGGGTCTGCGGGATACTGTGCTGATCCGAATATAAACAGATCCTACAAACTGCCAGATCACCGTAGCATTTTCAGGCGGAAGTAGTAGCCGTAACTAAAGCACTAGAAGAAAATAGATTCAACTGCTGCCGCGTTAACTTTTTTATATAGACAGCCAAACAACAATAAGGCAATAATCTCGCATAGCAGGGATTCAAAGTGTTGAAGAGCGCAATACAAGCTTCATAGCTTCAAAGCTTCCGCAACCCAACTGTCAACCACACCTACGCGAGGGGAATCCTGTTACAAATATGAATGTATCATACACATATTTAGATGGCAATGAAAAAGCGGACGAACAAGCTTCAAAGGTCCCATCCCTCGAAACTTGCTTCGCAGAAGTCGCAATTTAGATTGGGCCGAGATTAGAGAGGGAGAGAGCTGCACATGATCGACCTAGCGGGAAAAGCCGTGGACCCTAGTGGGGCTGCAAAATGTCGAAGATAATGTGTAAGTCTTACATACTTAGACAAAAAAAATGTTACTCCTATCATTAAAAAGAGAGGACTGTAAACTCATGACAGGTATTCTGACTGGACACTGCCCTCTGGCGTCCCATGCCCTTAAACTAGGCTTGGTCAGTGATAGCATATGTAGGATGTTCGGGTTGAAGGAAGAAACGATCGAGCACGTTTTTATTTTTTCTCATGCTCTGCGCTTGCCAGGCTTAGGAGTGATTCAGCTATTAGGAGTGATACAGCTGTCAGATCAAGAAGTAGCAAGTGGCATAAGTCCCAGAAAGGTTCTAGTATTTGCGGAGTTGAGCTATAACATTGATCCTCGTTTTTGGTAGGGTTTTAAGATTGGTCGTTAAACAAACTTCTGGTAAGATTACGGACTCACTCAGTCTATGTGAGGTCCTCATGGGCCAGCCGGTTCAACCTAACCTAACCAGCAGTAGAAGACAATAATAATGGAGTTAGTCGTCAAATATACTAAACATAATTTTACTGTATTTAATGCATATTTGCACTTTAGATGGCAATAAAAATGAATTAAACTTTATTATCGTAGTTTAAGTGAATTTGGCATTTAATACTTAAATCTGCGGCTGCCGGTTTTATTTATTGCGGTAGTGTGCCGAGTGTGCAGCATTGTGACCGGTCAGCAAATCAAAATAGCGCGAGTGTCATTGCAAAGCAGGCTCATCCGCTATGAGTTGATGGCATGTCAATCCTCTAAAGTAAACAACTTAAATAAACCCCCTTCCACCTTTAAGCTAGAAAAAATCAACTCATAAACATTATACAGAACTATTCACCGATGCAAGATGAGATTTCTGTTGCAATCAACGTCACGAATTTATGATGCTTTTTGGCGTCAGCATTAAAAATGTTAAATAGGCGCGCAGCGGATCGCGGTTGGCTCCACGTGATCGCTATTTTTTTGATCACACTTGCGCATCACGCAATAACTGATAGGAAGTAGCTGTGAATGTGCCGCGGAATGGACAATAGCGGAATGCTGCTTTTCAAACTGTTACATGCATCGTGTTGATGGCACTACGGGACGCGCCAAAGCTAACATAAACTTTAATAGTTCTCAATTCTTGTTTTTTTTTGTCGTGCTGAAGGCTGACGATAAGTGGATGGTTCAGAAGTTCAGTAGTTCACGCGATTGCTGCGATGATGCACGACAGCTAGCGCGCAGACGCCACAGCAGCGGTGGGGTTGTACAAATAAAGATTATTATAGGTTGATAGCTTTGGGAATGCAGAATGTAGACGCCATGCTCTGTTACCCTCCTACGCGTGGGTATGCACACACGTTTACACGCGTACAAGCGCGTAAACACAGTTATGTAAATAGCGATTAGTATGCATAAACATACAAACGCGCGTATGTGCGCATTTGAAGTATGCATACGAATGCAATTTTGTGTGCCTTTTTTTGTGTTGCTGAAATCAAACCATAGCCTCAAGCGTCGTTTCACAGCGCGCTTAACATGATTGCCGCGTATTTAACGTTAAATTAATTTGCGGGACTGCAAGCGCGTGTTGTTTTCGCTTTGTGACGATCATTGTTGCGATACTTTGGAATGCGGCGGCGACAACAATTAACAATTACAGCAAAGTGCACACCAGTCAGTGAAGATTTAAGTGAATAAAAAACAAACAAAAAATCGTTAACTACCGTTAGCACAAGTAAATTAACGTTGATGAAGCGCACGGGCGTTAACTACAGCTCGTTGCGCTTGTCGGCTGTCTACCGCGCGAGTCATCAAGTTTGCCAGCTGCCAGCTGCCAAATGTCAAATGCCAACGCGCTTCTTTCGCTCTCAACTCAATTGAATTTAATTGTGCGACAAACTCTCCCCAGACACGCCTTGTTGTTGTATTTAATATTGTTGTGGCATGTGTTTATATATGAATATTTGTAGGTATATTATGTGCGCTATGTCAGTAGTTTGCCACTTGCAGCTGCGCTTCAATTTCGTTACGACAAAACACAAGCGCTGAAGTTTGATGACCATCCTCAACCTCAAAAACATCGACCGCACCTTCTTTGCATTTGGAAGGCGATTCGATTTAGCTGATAAGACATTTCTGATTGTTGTTATGTGTATAGAGTACATGTATGCGCATTATTACGACATTAGCCGTGTTTTTTTTTCACGCGTATACACTTGCGTTTGCGCGTAAAAAAACGCTTATCCTCGCTTAGATAATGCTTAGGAGACCCATCTAAAGGTGAAATATAGACACATATTTCAGTTACATCTGAGTATAATGCGTATTGAAATTTAGTAGTACTAATTTTATTAGAAGCAATTTCAGAATAGTAGATAAATTTTGACGCTTAGAAGTCCATATAAAGTTTAAGCGTAAACGTCTACAGATTTAAAAAAAAACAGCTATTGTCTACCGTTTTAGCGCCAGTCACCAGTTTGGACTACTTATGTTAGTAATTCTTTAGGTCTGGTAGGTGGGAGAAAATGTCATTAACGCCCATATAGTAACGTAGCGGGGACATGATGCGAGAAGTCTTAATCTACTTTTAATCTACTAACAGTGTCGGCCGCGTAATAAGACCTGAACTGCACTTTACACCGTGGCTTTTCTGCCACCATGATTACCTCTACTTATAAAACCTTATATCACAGGGCGTTTACCGCACAAGAGCAAGCCTTACCGATGTGCTCCCCAAGGGTGTGCTTGGAAAGTGTTCACCGTAAATTCTGCCTTCACAATGTTAAATCTTCCAATTATATTAGGCTGATCGACAACGCGCACTCGGAGGCTAAATTGTGGCAGCCCAGATAAGCGCACGCCTTCGTGGAGTAAAGAGTGTAATACGTACCAGGTCGTTGGTGAATATTTCTTTCAAAAAGTAGGTATTTTGTGCAACAGACGGCCAACAGTTTCCCCATCCACTTTTTATACTCAGCTGAGCAGAGCTCACAGAGTATATTAATTTTGTTCGCATAACGATAATCCGTAACGGCATAAACTAATCGAGATAGATATAGACTTCTATATATCAAAATGATCTGGGCGAAAAAAGAAATTCATTTAGGCATGTCTCGTCCGTCCGTCCGTCCGTAAACACGATAACTTGAGTAAATTTTGACGTATCTTAATGAAATTTGTAATTCCTGGGCTCTCATCTCAGATCACTATTTAAAATGAACGAAATCGAACTATCACCACGCCCACTTTTTCGATATCGAAAATATCGAAAAATAGGAAAAAGTGCGATAATTCATTACCAAAGACGGATAAAGCGATGAAACTTAGTAGGTGGGTTTGATCTTATGACGTAGAATACAAAATTAGTAAAATTTTGGACAATGGGCGTGGCACATCCCACTTTTAAAAGAAGGTAATTTAAAAGTTTTGCAAGCTGTAATTTGGCAGTAGTTGAAGATATCATGATGAAATTTGGCAGGAACGTTACTATATATTACTATATGTATGCTTAAAAAAATTAGCGAAATCGGATGACGAACACGCCCACTTTAAAAAAAATTAAGTTTACAAAAAATAAATTGAATATCTTTACAGTATATAAGTAAATTATTTCAACATTCTAAATGGGCCCTTTTTCATTTAATTTGTCTAGAATACTTTTAATGCCATAAGTCGAACAAAAATTTACAATCCTTCTGAAATTTGGTAATGGCATAGCTTCTATACCGGTAACTGTTTTTTGTGAAAAATGCGCAAATCGGTTGAAGCCACGCCCAGTTTTTATACACAGTCGACCGCTCGACCGTTAACATTATAACTTGAGCAAAAATCGATATATCTTTACTAAACTTAGTTCACGTACTTATCTGAACTCACTTTATCTTGGTATTAAAAATGGGCGAAATCCGACTATGACCACGCCCACTTTTTCGATATCGAAAATTTCGAAAAACCGAAAAAGTGCAATAATTCATTACCAAAGACAGATAAAGCGATGAAATTTGGTAGGTGAGTTGAACTTATGACGCAGAATTGAAAATTGATAAAATTTTGGACAATGAGCGTGGCACCGCCCACTTTTAAAAGAAGGTAATTTAAAAGTTTTGCAAGCTGTAATTTGGCAGCCGTGAAGATATCATGATGAAATTTGGCAGGAACGTTACTCCTATTACTATATGTACGCTTAATAAAAATTTGAAAAATCGGAGAAGGACCACGCCCACTTTTAAAAAAAAATTGTTTTTTAAGTAAAATTTTAACAAAAAATTTAATATCTTTACAGTATATAAGTAAATTATGTCAACATTCAACTCCAGTAATGATATGGTGCAACAAAATACCAAAATAAAAGAAAATTTCAAAATGGGCGTGGCTCCGCCCTTTTTCATTTAATTTGTCTAGGATACATTTAATGCCATAAGTCGAACAAAAATTTACCAATCCTTCTGAAATTTGGTAATGGCATAGCTTCTATACCGGTAACTGTTTTTTGTGAAAAGCGCAAATCGGGTTGAAGCCACGCCCAGTTTTTATACACAGTCGACCGCTCGACCGTTAACATTATAACTTGAGCAAAAATCGATATATCTTTACTAAACTTAGTTCACGTACTTATCTGAACTCACTTTATCTTGGTATTAAAAATGGGCGAAATCCGACTATGACCACGCCCACTTTTTCGATATCGAAAATTTCGAAAAATGAAAAATATGCCATAAATCTATACCAAATACGAAAAAAGGGATGAAACATGGTGATTGCATTGGTTTTTTTACGCAAAATATAACTGGGGAAAAAACTTTGTAAAATGGGTGTCACACCTACCACATTAAATAGAAGACAATGAAAAAGTTCTGCAGGGCGAAATCAAAAGCCCTCAGAATCATGACAGGAATACTGTTCGTGGTATTACATATATAAATAAGTTAGCGGTACCCGACAGATGATGTTCTGGGTCACCCTGGTCCACATTAATCTCGATATCTCACATATAAAACTAAGGGACATTCCTTTTTAAAACCCTCACTAATACCTTTAATTTCATACCCATATCGTACAAACACTTTCTAGAGTCACCCCTGGTCCACCTTTATGGCGATATCTCGAAAAGGCGTCCACCTATAGAACTAAGGCCCACTCCCTTTTAAAATACTACTTAACACCTTTCATTTCATACCCATATCGTATAAACATATTCTAGAGTCACCCCTGGTCCACCTTTATGACGATATCTCGAAAAGACGTCCACCTATAGAACTATGGCCCACTCGCTTTTAAAATACTCTTTAATACCTTCCATTTCATTTGATACCCATGTCATACAAACACATTCCAGGGTTACCCTAGGTTCATTTTCTTACATGGTGATTTTCCCTTATTTTGTCTCCAATGCTCTCAGCTGAGTATGTAATGTTCGGTTACACCCGAACTTAGCCTTCCGTACTTGTTTATACCAACCCTGTGTTGTGTAGCGCAACACCTTAAAGGGGCTACCACCGCAATTTTTAGCTTTCCCAACGAAATTGCCATTATTCATCTACGCGAGGCGAATATTGTCACAAATATGTAGGTGTGATACACATATTAAATGGCAAACCTGTGGCGACCCCAAACTACCGACGGTAGGAAGGGTGGGGATGACATATTAGATTTAACGTGGTCATATCAAATCGTTTCCAAGATGATCGAGCTATTACCTCAATGGTGCTAATTTCACGAGACTATCGGAATAATATCCGTTAAAGGGCCTTAAACATCGGAAACGCTCGTGACATTGCATCAGCATTTCCATGTCTGCTACCTTTGCTATGTATGTTCAATGGAAAAGTCATAGCTTTTTCGTATCTCTAACCACCGTGCCGATTGACTCTCCGGATTTACGGAACTGTAGGAGACATTTCTCCATCACTCCACTAAAGCCAGCACTTCCCTCTGTGTAACGCAATAGTTCTTCTCTGGTTTTCGGACTGATCGACTGTTGTAGGCAACTACCTTCTCCTGTCAATCGACATCGTTGTGATAAAACACATCCTATAGCATGTCAACTTGCATGTTTATCTATAATAATAATATATAATGAAAGTTGCTCCTGGAATCGGGTATGCCAATATTGGCACAGTGCACAAATGTTCATAAATATCCTTCTTTTTGACAAGAACTACCGGTGAGCTCAACGGATTGGCTCTTGGTTCGACTACGCCGCTATCTTCCAATGCCGCTTGGCTAGTAGGGTTGCTAGCGCAATTTATAGCTTATCCAACCCAATTGTCAACCACAACTACTTGTTTCCTTAGCAGCAGAGGCTTTGGCGACCCCAAATGGAAGCAGGGGGTGGGGGCGGAATGTCCTAGAAGGTTGAATGTGGTCATATTAAATCGTTCTCGAGATGGTCGGGCTTGTACCTCAATGGTGCTTTTTAGAACATACCGGATCTATATACGACAAAGGACCAGCAATAACACTCTCCAAAACCTTCGGAAAGTGTTTTTATCGCAACAAAAACAGAAGCTTCGCGGATTGGCCCTTCATCACCAGTAGCGATTTGATGTTAGTTCGGCATGGTTTGGAACCATCCTGGTCAAATATGATTGCGTACTTTATGAGAAGTTGTTTTACCTAATTCCGATATCCCTTCTCTAGTCCTTCTGTTCATACAGTGACATCACCTGAAAGATCAACACTATCCTGGAGCACACGGCGGGCATCGCAAGACAAATGCGTACACAACAACACACCAAGCTGGTTAAAATTTAGAGCTTTTATGAATGAAATACAGGACGTCGAAACAAAGCGAGCTGCATACACAAACCCAAAGCGTAAATTTGCTAAAACGTTTTCACATGTACAACTCAGGAAACAGCCTCGCTTTTGTGTAAGCCAGCATTTAAAGCGCACCGAGTGGAAGTAGAGCGATCAGACTGGTTGCCGCGATATTGGAATCAAGTGCGGCAACCCAGGTCACGTTGCACATTGCCCTAGTAGTACCAGCAATGTGGGTGGTCGTAAACGCCTTCCTGAAGAAGATGAATAAATCTCGAAGGTCATTCAATGGTTAAACTAAAACGAGTCATCCACAAGGGGCGACAGCTGGCTCTCGCAATTGAATGCCCCATAATCTCCGTCTCACAAATAGGAAGAAGGTCGAACAATTACGTCAGAGGCCATGTGGATGGAAAGGAACGTTTACTGACTGGGTGCAGGTGCATCTCATTCAATCATTCGATTTTAATCGAGTCAGCAACTGCATTGAAGCCGTTTATACTAACAGAAATAACACTGGCTATGACAAAACTAGATGAACGTGTCCCTGTAAGAATACTTAATGAGTACGAATCACCAATCAAACTAACCAAAGAAGAAGTTGTGGTAGTTATCAATTCTGAACAGCTACAGGATGATGTTCCCAATAGCGAGATTGTTCTTTTAGATCATGGCTCGCCTTCGAGCTCATACCTATAACAATAATTTTTATGACAATTATTGCTTTTTTGTTTGTGAATTATTATTTAATTTGGACTAGAAGATAAAGATTTTCAGACAGCTGCCATACCTGCGCGGATAGAACTATTGCGAAGATTGCTAAGTCTTCATCAGTAGAACGCTTTAGGCCCTTTAGGCTGTATAGCTAAATGGTTAGCTCATAGAGGTCTTCAGCTCGAACTCCAACTAAGAATACTTTAGTGTTTTCTTGAAAATATGAATATTACTGCAGAACTTATACTTTAAATTAAGAATTTCAAAATTCACGACTCATTCAGCTCATAAATGCATGCATACATACATATATTAAGTATAAGACCCAGAGGCGCTACAAATTTGTTAAAATTCAATGACTCGCAATGATTTTTCACTTCACCACAAAAACAACAAATAACATTCGGGCACGACGATGCAATTAATCATTTCCATCGCTTCAAACGATTTGTTCAACTCACCAAAAATAAGCAACCAACTAACTGGACATAATGAAATAAAAAAAAACATGGAACCATTATTGATAGATTATGAAATGTTGGGGTTCCAATATGCTCCTGGCTGAGAGGGTTGCGGGTGTTAGGACGAGGATTGAAAGACAGCAAAAGGCCGCGAAAATCACGAACCAAATGACAGTTAAGTGTGGCAATTTGTTAAAGCGTCACATCGAAAGAACTACAAATAAATTAGGAATATAACAAAATTAAGAAAAATGTATAGAAATAAGTAGGTACTAGAGATATACGCCGCCGATAAACGCCGCCGCGCCGCCGATTTGCGACGTTTTCCCGCACGCCGCCGCCCAATGTCAAAAATGTTGGCGCGGCGGCGGCGGCGTTCGGCGCGTTACTATATTTTCTACTCTTTTAAGACTGCCTAGGCCATTTATTGTTCATCTCGGAAATTGCTCCGATATGGTCGAAAAGGGTATCAGAGGATGCGCATCATTCCCAGTTATAAAAATCCAATAGCGAAATTTAACACTTTCTAACCGTTCAAAAATTATTTGAGAAAACAGGCGATTTCTATGCCAGCTTAACACGGATTTCGCATCACAGAATTCACTAAGTTATTAAAACAAAACACTTAAAGAAAAGTTATATAAAAAATTTAAATGCTCACTTCGCATAATTTCTTCAAAAAATTAATAAAGAACAATAAATTTAAACAAAATGTCCCAAAATGTCTCACATATTTTCAAATTGTCCTCAAGTTGTTTAAAAAGCAAGTACCCGAAAAAGTGCCGGATTTTATATCCCGATTTGCTGAAAGAATAAGCGAAATCAGTGATGCAAAATCGTTTAGTAGGCTCCAGTGGTTTAAACTCTCCTTTGAAGTGATTCTCAGCTCACACCTAAGTTGCATATATCTTCAACACATATGAGAAGGGTTTGAAAATCACATTATTTGCTTAGCTATAAAATAGCGTCTGAAATCTTAATTTTGATTTTCATACGTCATCATTCACTCCCCAAGTCTCCCGGTTCGACATTTCCTAAAGTTGGCGACCCTATCCCCAACTAGTCCCTTGGATTGAATCACATTGGATGTAGCCTATCAACCATTTTTAAATATGACCAATACGTGACGGCTCCTGTTACAAATGGGAAGACGTAGGCACATTTTTTAACAAGGTTAGGCTTTGTCCTTCGCAAGAACACTCAAAGTGGTGAAGCAAAAGCTTTCTCAAGACAGTCGAACAAATGACCGGGTGTTCTACTACCTTAACGTAGGGCATAGTCGAACTAGTCTGAAAACTGAAGGCGGTCACACATAAGGAGCTCTTATATCATAAAGTAGGAAACGAAGACTATTGAAGTCAACGTATCGAACACAAACGTCTGCAAATTTTTGTCTACATTTTAAAACTTTTATCCACGGTCCTTGTAAAGTTTAATTTATTTAGATACTGACCCATGTATTACCCAATGATATCCACTTAGACTGCTTATAATTTCGAGGGCGGCTTCCTTGGCCTAATAGTTACTCTCTAACGTTTCAAAGTGTTTTTTTGGTGTAGCTCGGAAGCATAGCGCGACAAAAACATCCATCAGAAAGTCTTCGGAGCTACACCTAAAGCCTCTAGGCAAGTGACGTCGACGAAGGTATGAGTTCGAGGCAAAAACCGCGGATCTTTCCGGGATGACCGAAACGTTGATTTCCTTAAATACATATAATCAAAACCTTTCCAAATATTATTTTTTTTATAATTTTCGCTTCCAGATACTCATCCGCATATTGTTCCAGATCGTCAAACGTACCACTGACGTCAGCAGTATGTTTCCATATTCTTTAGTTGTAGACAATGTTATACTCTGAGGTCCAGCCATTAAATTCACAGATTTGCGCCGATCACTTTGTCGGCGCGCCGGCCACACCGCCGCCGCCGATTAAGTGATCGGCGTATACCTCTAGTAGGTACAACATTATTATGTTTTGGGGGTACTGTAGCATTATGCGTCATACCCACCTATGTAATACACTTGTGGCATTACGCATCATGAACTTCTATGCCAAATACATTTTAGTAATATCATATTACAATATTATACAACATAAATTATTGAACTAACCCAGCGGTTAGCTAACATCAATGGAATGCCGAATATGAAACCCTTGTCCGTTCACAGCTAATAAATTCTGCTTATTATTTACATACAACCAATAATGGGAATTAACCAAATACTCACATTGATCTGCTGACTTTGCAAGCAGGCATACAAATCTACTTATGCAAGCAGGCATACAAATCTACATGTATGCAAGCATGCATACGTATACAAAGAATGTATACAAACCTACATGTATGCATACCCCATTACCAATGTACATATTTTTAGTTTATTAATATTAAGATAATTATGAATGTATAGGTTAAGTAAATAACTATAAAAGGGAAAGAATTTATTTAATAAAAAGAATTAATGTTTGACTACCAAACCTTTCACATCTTTTATTCCAAATCAAACATTTCAGTACAAATTATACCTAATAAACGTTTTAAAAGGGCTACAAATTGGCGAGCTTTAAAATGAAGTTCGGATTTTTTCTATGCTTACAGGATAAACAGACTACCTGATTCCCTATCTGCGCTTCGAGGTGGCTCTTAATGCCACAATAGAGGTGGATAGTTAACGCAATTGTGCTCAAATGGCGGACGATGCGATAAATGTGTACACATATGGTTCCAAAGTAATGGAAGGAGTAGGGTCGGTGGTAAACTGTGCTGATCTCGAAATAAACAGATCCTACAAGCTACCAGATCACTGGATCATTTTCCAAAGCAGTACACACATTGGAACAAAATAGATTCATGTTTATGACGTTTAGCGCGCAGGTGATGCTATTTCTTCGCATCCAACAGAATTATTCCCAAAGGAATAAGGTGTTTTGTCGGTTTTGAAACAGACTTTAAGATTGACCATAGGCAGTAAGGCTACAGTACTTAATATGTTTGTCCCATGCGAATCGGCAGGGTGCTGCTATCTCACAAAGTTATGCTCTACCGTCAAAGGGTGCAGCCTCTTTTGGCTCCCTATCGATTTTAAATTTGTCATTTATTGTGGTTTACAATTAAGTATTTTCAGAAAATCCCGCACATTAAAAGCCCTTAAATTGAAAATCTGTTGTTGTGGTTCTGGTAGCAGCGATACAGATACACCAAGAATATTTTGGGGATATTGATAGCCATTATTTGGACATAGAGCGAGGTCGCACCTCAAGGTACAATCCAAATGATATCGATAACAATATGACCACATCGAAGCTTCTAGGCCAGTTCTTCTTCCGTTAATAGCTTGTGATCTCCAGGGAGTAGTTATGGTTAACAGTAGGTTAAGATAATTTTGGAAGCTAAAAAGCTATATCTTGCGCTTAACCACCTCTTACATCGCCGAGTTCCAAATATCTGTATATCTTAAGGAAATTATCAAATTTCAACAGTTTTCAGGGATGATAGGCTGCTAAGAATATACATATATACCCACAGAAGGTATGCCCGTCGTAGAGGTGACTCAAATACTCAATTGATTCTAGGGGTTGTGGAGCGCAACCCACTCGTGGCGAACACTGTTTCTTAAGCAGCTGAGGCTCTGGCGATCCCAAGCTTCGCTTGATGCTAGGGGGTGGGGAGGGATGCCCTCAGAAGGTTCAATGTGGTTATGTTAAAACGTTCCCGAGATGGTCGGGCTTATACCTTAATGATGCTTGTTACCGATCTATATATGGATACATACTAAATCTGAAATCGAATTGTTTTAAAATCATTTTAAGAGAAAAGCCTTGCCAACAATTTTGGTTTTTATATTACTCAAGAGCAGTAGTTTGCGAGATCGCTCATTTGAATGACGCCCACAATACATTGTGCAACAAAAAACGTCCTACACAGTACATGTGGATATTGTGAGAACGTTAAGTAACTTAATGCAGTTTCGATGAGTTGTGTATATAATAAGCCAGTAATTTAACGACTATTTGCGAAAGATCAATACCAATCCATCTCGGCCTGCACGATTAAACTTCGTTTATGCAGTTAAGTTGAGCTCATTATGAGCGATTACCATCTGCCCCATTGCAATCACGAAACACAAAGGCAGTGGTAAATCGAAATTGAAACTGCAAGTGCATAGTAAGTACAATAACCAGGGCCGTACCGAGACTGCGCCAGCTCCGAGGGCCCGCAAACCCCCGAGTCGCAAAAACTTCACCGAAAAATGTATACACTAAATTATGGGAAATTTTTATTTTTTTTTATTCAAATTCTAATCCAAAAGCAGATATCGGGATGGACGTCTACGATAGAAATTGAGTAAAATACCGTATTCTACACATACTAAAACGTCGATTTAGACCACCCACTAAAATTCTCGGTTTCGCCTTGTATTTTGAACTGTGGATGAACGAAAATCGACGTTTCGGATGTGCCGAATGATCTACTAAATTTATCTAATTCTTCAGTCAAAGAACTGAACCTTTTTACAGCTAAGGACTACCTGGAAAATGCTTCCTCAGAAGTCACCAACATTCGTCATTCTTTTAAAGAATTGGTTTTAGAAGCTTCTGAATTGTGTGCGGAATTAAGTATCAGTAACAAATTTGAAGAAAAAAGAAAACAAAAATCAAAAAATATTTTGATGGGCTCTGCGAAGATGAAAGACTGACTGATCCTGAAAAATTGTTCAAGGTTTCAATTTTCTATCCAATGGTTGTTACGATTTGCTCACAGTTAAAGCACAGATTTGAAGGAATGACTATGATTCTGGATACGTATAGAGTTGTACAACCTCAATGCATTGCTACTTCAAGAGAATCCGAAATAAGAGTAGAGGCAGAAAAATTCGTTCAAAAGATTCCAGATCACATATCCCCATTGTTTCCTGCACAGTTGATGTCAATGAAAGCTGCGTTCAATTCAAAAATAAGTCAAATGAAAACAATCAAAGAGCTTGCAGATTTTCTTGTAATTGAAAACAGTTCACTGATATCAAATTTTTCAGATCTCTATACTGCTTGCATAATGTTCTTGATCATCCCAGCAACAATGCCACCGCTGGACCAACGTTTTCAAAATTATACTTGATCAAAATTATTTGCGAAGTTCGATGGGTAATGAACGATTAAGTGGACTGGCAGTCCTATCTATTGAAAATGAAAGAGCTCGGAAAATTGATTTTTCAAAAACAATCGATGATTTTGCGAGTATGAAAAGTAGAAAAAAAACTTTTCTAGAATGAGAGACACAATAAACTCACAATATGTGCAAGAAAATTTGAAGTTATAATGTTTCTGAGATTTTACATTGAGTATTAGTCATTAATTTACTAGTCATCAAATGTAGTGATATGAGAATATTTATTTTTTTGTAACGCTAATCACAAGTGAATTTTGCACAAGGGCCCTCACGACCTCCGGTACGGCCCTGACAACAACAACAAAGGCAATGCAGCAATATCAAAACAAAACCGTAGTCGATCAATGCAACGAAACCGAATTAGGTATTTCTATTGGGAAAATCCTCAAAGCTATGCAAATATCGAAGCTGTCACTTTGACTGTTCTTGCTGTTGCTGCGTGATAATGCTAGCAATAGTTGTTGCATTTTGGCGTTACAGTTAAATGCCGTATTGTTGTGACAAGCGAGCAGTTGCAGCACAGCAGCTGAGTAAAGTGCGACGGCAATTGATTTAATTTGTTTTAGCTGCAACTAGACAACTTTTGTTGGTCGTGGTTTAGTTGTTGCAATTGTCATTGTATACAAGAAAACTGATGTTTTGTCTTGAAATTTGACTATGGTGAGCTGCTTACCACGAGGCTACATAACCGAATAAGATACCACCCACCCAAAGCTTCTCTTTGCAGTCTTACGACCACGTTATGAGATATTTTATATACTTTTGCAATTAAATCGCTTGAAGGCTTGAGGTTCATCTATATATTGGAAGTGCTTAAAACTCTCCAATTTGATTTTTGAGAGAGGTAGGTGGTGGGTTCGGTTAGGTTCGGTCAGGTTGAGTTGAAATGGCCGTCCTTGGAAAATTGTCCGCCGTTAGCTACACAACACATGTAACCATTCTTCACACAATCCACCACACACGCCCTTCTTCCCCGTTTCGCGCATTGGAAGCTTATCTCCCAATTTGTGGTGTGTTGCTTTTTCATTACATTACAAACTTGTCGGACTTGCATGTCTAAAGCCGTGGCCGCGTGGTGTGGCTGTAGGGTGTTCCGCCCACCACACCAAATGTATTGGGTTCAATTCCCAAGCAAAGTTGCATCGAAAATTCAGAAAAAAGGTTTTTATAAGTGGTGTCGTCCCTCGACAGTGGTTTGGCAACAACTCAGGGTGCATTTCTGTAATTAAAAGCTTCTCAAAATTCATCTGCCTTGCAGATGCCTATGGGATTGGCTATAAAATTGCATGTAATCGTTCAAGTTTTTCCTTCTTTCCTCCCATGACTTAAGCCTACTCTGACTGGAATCCATTAAGGCAGATGAAATTATTCAAAATTGGTTTGACTACATTCAAAATTAAGCCTCGCTTTCCGTCTTCTCTCTATACTATTCCCATATAATTTATTATCCTCTTTATACTCAGCTGAGCAGTGCTCACAGAGTATATTAATTTTGCTCGCATAACGGTACCTCGTAACGGCATAAACTTATCGTGATAGATATAGACTTCTCTATATCAAAATGATCTGGGCGAAAAAGAAATTATTTAGCCATGTCCGTCCATCCGTCCACCCGTCTCTCCGTGAACACGATAACTTGAGTAAATTTTGAGGTATCTTAATGAAATTCGGTATGTAAGTACTGGGCACTCGTTTCAGACCGAAAATGAACGAAATCGGACTATACCACGCCCACTCTTTCGATATCGAAAATTTCGAAAACGGAAGAAAAGTGCAATAATTCATTACCCAAGGTGATAAAGCGATGAAACTTAGTAGGTGGGTTGACCTTATGACGCAGAATAGAAAATTACTAAAATTTTCGAAAAATGGGCGTGGCACCGCCCACTTTTAAAATAATTTAAAAGTATGTGATGTTCGGTTACACCCGAACTTAGCATTCCTTACTTCTTCTTCTTTTTGTTATCCATTCTTTATCTCCCTTTTAGTACCATTCCCACTCCCACTGCATTTATCACTCCCTCTTCCATTCCCACTTTCACTCCATCTCTCACTCCAACTCGCACTTCACTCTCACTCCCACTCTCACCCTCGCTCTTACTAACTCCCGCTCTGACTCCACTCTCATTCCATTCCCATCATATTCTCACCCTCACTTTCATTCCCACTCTCACTCTCACTCCAACTTCCGTTCTCATTTTACTCTCACTTCAGCTCCCACTCCCAGTTTCACTTCAACTTTTACTCCCACTTTCATTCCCACTCTCAAGCTACTGGCACTTCAACTCTCACTCCCACCCCACTGGCCCCCACTTATATATAATTGCGGAAGTAAATCCTGGTAGAGGACATAACACTGACCTACTTATCCATAATAAAATGTCTATTCGTCGTAACCACAACGAATGTAACGGAAAATTAAAAACAAGTAGGAAGGTAAGTTCGGGTGTACCGAACATTACATACTCAGTTATGAGCTATGGTGACAACATAAGGGAAAATCACCATGTAGGAATGAACCTAGGAAAACCTGAATGTGGTTGTATGACATGTGTATCAATGAAAAGCATTAAGAGTATTTTATGAGGGAGTGGGCCATAGTTCTATAGGTGGACGCCACTTAGGGATATAGCTATAAAGTGGACCAGGGTTGACTCTAGAATGCGTTTGTACGATATGGGTATCAAATGAAAGGTATTAATGAGTATTTTAAAAGGTGTGGACCTAAGTTCTATAGATGGACGCCTTTTCGAGATATCGCCGTAAAGATGGACCAGGGGTGACTCTAGAATGCGTTTGTACGATGTGGTATCAAATGAAAGGTGCTAATGAGTATTTTAAAGGCGTGGGGCTAGTTCTATAGGTGGACCCTTTTCGAGATATCGCAATAAAGGTGACAGGGGTGACTCTAGAATTCGTTTGTGCAATTGGGTATCAAATGAGGTGTTAATGAGTATTTTAAAGGGAGTGCGCCTTCGTTCTATAGGTGTTCGCCTTTTCGAAATATCGCCATAAAGGTGGACCAGGGGTGACTCTAGAATGAGTTTGTACGATATGGGTATCAAATTAAAGGTATAATGAGAGTTTTAAAGGGGTGGTGTTAGTTGTATATGTGAAGGCGTTTCCAGATATCGACCAAAATGGGACCAGGGTGGCCCAGACATCATCTGTTGGATACCGCTAATTTATTTATATATATAATACCTGCCAAGATTTTAAGGGTTTTTTATTTCGCCCTGCAGAACTTTTCATTTTCTTCTACTTAATATGGGTAGTGTCACAACCATTTGTAAAGTTTTTCTAAAGTTATATTTCGCGTCAATAAAACAATCATTACCTTACCATGTTTCATCCCTTTTTGTATTTGGTATAGAATTATGCATTTTTTTCATTTTCGCAATTTTCGATATCGAAAAAGTGGCGTGATCATAGTCGATTCGTTCATTTTCCATACCAAGATAAGTGGGTTCAGATAAGTACGTGACTGAGTTTAGTAAGATATATCGATTTTTGCTCAAGTTATCGTGTTACGGCCATGCGGAGACAGACGGACGACCGTGTATAAAAACTGGGCGTGGCACAACCGATATCGTCCATTCACAGAAAACAGTAAGCGCCATAAAATCTATGCCCTACCAAATTTCAAAGGATTGGTTATTTTTGTTCGACTTATGGCGTTAAAAAGTATCCTAGACAATTAAATGAAAAAGGGCGGAGCCATGCCCATTTTTAAATTTTCTTTTATTTTGTATTTTGTTGCACCATATCATACTGAGTTGAATCTTGACATAGTTATTATATACTGTAAAGATATTATTTTATGTTAAAATTTACTTTCATTTTTTAAAAGTGGGCGTGGTCCTTCTCCGATTTCGCAAATTTTGTTAAGGTACATATAGTAATAGAGTAACGTCCTGCCAAATTTCATCATGATATGTTCAACGACTGCCAAATACAGCTGCAAAAGTTTAAATACCTTTTTTAAAGTGGCGGTGCCACGCCCATTGTCCAAAATTTTACTAATTTCTATTTTGCGTCATAAGTTCAACTCATCTACCAAGTTCGTCGCTTTATAGGTCTTTTGTCATGAATTATGGCACTTTTTCGGTTTCGAAATTTTGACACCGAAAAGTGGCGTGGTTATAGTCCGATATCGTTCATTTTAATAGCGATCTGAGATGAGTGCTCAGGAATCTACATACCAAATTCATAAGATACTCAAAATTACTCAAGTTATCGTGTAACGACGGACGGACGGACATGGCTCAATCAAATTTTTCGATCCTGATTATTTGATATATGGAAGTCTATATCTATCTCGATCCTTTATATATGTACAACAACCGCTTATCCAATCAACATTAATATACTCTGTGAGCTCTGCTCAACTGAGTATAACAATTATCGATAGTGACCCGATCATTTCCGACGGGCGATTTCTGTAGTATTTTGGTGTTAGTTGTCCTGTCTATTGAGTCGGTGACCATTGGTTAGTTAGTCAAGCACTAAACCCCCAAATCCAATTATTAAAATACACAATTGGGTATAAAAATTGCATTATACCCGAAATTTGTTACCGTCTTTTTGCTTCTAGTAGATAATGGCCAATTGCTAAAATTTGTACCGAATTCCGCTGTGTCCCTTATTGCTATTGTAAAGTTGTTTTTGTTTTTTGCTGTTAGCATCTGAATGACTGACCCCGTAGCGTTTTCGCTGGTGATCACGTTTTTTAAGAAAATCGTTACCCCAATCGTCAAGGAACCAACGCATTTCAGATACTGACATTATAAACTTGTTGTTGCTATGCATGTAGATATCACCGGAAAATCTTCGAGAAACAAAGCGGGTTTTTGCTCAAATCATTTGCCCGCACTACTATACAACTAGCCCTGTAAATACCGTTGCGACGCCGTGCAACATTGTCGTTGATTTTGATTGATCTGCTGCCAGTGAACTATGCCGCCATAATCGAAATTTGTACTTGCAACACGTACCTGCTACATGCAACGTGCGGTGCATGGTGCACTTGTGCGCTGTAAAGAAAATGATTTTATTTTGCAACATTAACTTTACCTACCTACTCTTGTACACTACTTAGTACGTGTAAGAGTATTATGGCAAAATGATGTTGAAAATGAGGTCAGGCGCCGAGGGGCGGTAGGCGAGATGGATGAAAGATAAAAAGGGCTGGGTTGACTAGTTCAAAAGGTGCCATTGATGTCGGTGTAATTTTGTACTAATGAACAATGCCTGTCAATTGATATGGTACACAAACATACGTACACCCAGTAATTACTACAATAACTGCAATAAATTAGTAATTGCCATTGTGTAACAAATACATTAGCTGGGCAAGCAACACGTTAAGCAACTCAATTCAACTTTTTTTTTACTGGAAGTACTTAGTGCTTTCACTTATAATTTTTCGATTACTTTTCAACAAACCCCCTTGACAAGCTATTGGTTAACATTAAGGTTGCTTTGAGTGTAATGTACTTAAAAGCTTACTGTCGCCGCACGTTGGGCTTGCTGATTAACTATAAGGCTAAAAACTTTTGCATGTTTGCTCTTGATAATTGAAAATCATTTACCCAATTTCAAAAAACAAATCCAAGCTTCAAGACCTAAAATTAAGCTTTAAGACAGTTTTTAAAGCTAAAATTTTGTCGCTTTTCAAATTCCAAGATTTTTTAAAGGCCTTAATTTATCAAATTCTTGAGGCCGTTTTCGCCATGCTCGCAGTTCCTTCGGTGATCTCTCAAACTACTATTAGAGCGAATCAGGCACGAACAAAACAGCTCATAATCTTTAGAGCTTTCAATATGTTATAAAAAAAATGTTGTCAATATGTTATAGCTTAAGGTTTTATGACGCCAAGGTGGGTTTTGTATATTTGAAAAATGGACCTCCCTACAAACTATCACGCCCTATGCTACCCAATAGACTACTATTTTACTACTTTTTCTTCTTTATTCTTCACTTACTTATTTCTCTCGTTTCTTATTTGCTTTATATCCCTTCTTTTCCTCTCTCACTCCTACTCTCATTCCCATTCCCACTCTCACTCCCACCTCTACTTCCCCTAAATAGAAGCGCGGAGCTGCAAAATTTCTTAGATCATATGCGATCCGACGGTATTAGACCTACAAAATTGTTCATATCTGTAAAGAGAGAAGACTTAACGCTTATGATGGGCGTACTAAGTAAAACACTGCCGTCTGGCGGCGGCAGGTGAAGCGGTTGAGCATGTTCTGTGTATGTGTCCTACGCTCGCGAGGGATGGGTGCTAATTGGGGTTTTTCGGTTTGCTCGTCAAACAAATTCTTTTAACATTATGGACACATTCATGCTATGTGAGGCTTTTTTGACCGTCGAGTTCAACCTAACCTAACGGCATTTAAGCATTAATTTTCATTGCTTTTAAAAAACGGAAACAACATCGTTTGGACCACAGTGCATAAACTTATCTCTCTCTTCTCTCCTAATATATGTGAACCAGCCCAATGAGTAGTAGAATAAATCTACATCTAAATTCTAAAGGTTTGAGCTAATGTTAATTCTTAATAGTGCTTACGATTCTTTTCGGACAAAATTGACAATTTCCAGACTGGATAAGTCGAAAACTTGGCTTCTCGCTATATTCTCGACTCTCGACATACTCGTTAAGCACGCGAGCTCCACGACATTCAATTTTCGCTGCCTGTCGTTTATATTAGAGCTAAGCTTTCTTCCCGAGCACAAGTGAGATCCGAGGGATTCACAATTGGCTTCTAACGAGATTCTCGATTTCGAAATACTCATACAGCTCGTGAGCTTCCCGATATTTAATTAAGTCGCTGCATTGGCAGTGTTAAATAGAAAGCTTACGATATCTTCTCGAAATACTCGCTTGGGTACGAAATACGAGAATCTCGCGAGAGGCGATACTCCCGAGAAACTCCTTTTCCTTTGGGCAATGCATTTGTATACATAGGTGTGTACATATTTATTACAATTTTCAAGTTTTTTCATTCTGTTTGGCTGATGTGGACTTGCTGGCTTGCATATCATTTGAATCGTGTTTGAGCTGCTCGATTGTCATACAAATACTTCCTGCCACTTATTTCTGTGTACTTCTATATGTAAATAATTTTCATTGTATGTAAAACATATGAATGCATGTGTGTGTATGTATTTTGCATGACGGTTGCAATATTTTATCCATGTTTTCGCATACTTCAGCATACGCGTCATATTTTCTAGTGGTTTCGCTAACATGTAAAGGACACTTGTGAACGGGCTCGAGTGGATCCTTGAAAAGCCTTTTCGTTGAGTGTTTCAGTATTCAGGCTGTACTGCTGCTTTTCCGTATTGCTGAGATTGTTTCTATGTTATCACATATTTCTATGTTTGCATCTATATCGACTATTTGTATTACATGCTAGCATTAGTGATATCGCTTTCTTCACATCCAAGTATGTTCAAATAGTAAAATTCTACTTCCGATTAAAGTATTTCGTTCTAAATCTGTTATAATACACACCGAACTTAGGACTGTGTGAAACAAGTATGTACGTATATCAACGGAAAATTTAAGACTTGATGCTACATTAAAATTCAAGAAATGATTCAGACCAAAATCCCTTTATTTTTTTCAGTTCAATATAGCAATAGCAACCGTGCAAGGTGCATTCCTAAAACCTGAAAAATTCTCTTAAGGCTGTTACAGATAAATCACTATATACGTTTATTGAGGACTTATTGTATAGAATAACTCCGTCCTCCTAGCAAATATAAGAACTTTGCCGTTCCTCATAGCTGGAGCATTGCCATGGCAAGCACAGGACAAGAACCCAGAACGTCTTCAACCATATCTGCCTACAGCTCGCACTTCCTACATCTGCTGTTACTGAGGAGGCCTAACTTATAAGCATGTGACGCCATAAGACAGTGTCCAGTTAGCATGCCAATCGTGAGAATAAAATCTTCTCTCTTTAAAGATATGAGCCCTCGTTTGAGACGACTTTCATTACTCCCCAATAGGAAGACGTAGACTCTGCTGTGAAGACATTATCTGAGTTCGGAGTAGGACGGAGAATAAGAATTTATCTGTTCGGGGAAGGCACCTACCACGGTCCAATTTGGACCTATCTGTATAGAGCTATGTAATATATCGCTGTTTAGTACTTTCTCGAGTGATACCTCACACTGAAGTGGTTGAAAGAATTCAATGCGGGCGAAAGAAAACCATCAATGCACACCGTATAAGCTCTGAGGAAGCCATTACTTCTAGTCCTGCATTTAAACTGTTTGAATTCGAGTAGCTTAACCTACAGCTGTTAAACTTATGTAGGGTTCACCACATCTGGAGTAGTATCTTGTAAGGTGCTACAACCCTAGTACTGGGATGAGGACTGCATGCTAGTTTAGAATTAACATTGCTGTGTAAAACCATATCATAAGTTCCGTACTAGGTCGATTGACTTGCACAAGTTGTATGAAATATATCTCGTTTTAGTTTTATTTTAAATACTATAGAATCATGTGAGGTCCTCACGGACCAGCCATTCCATGTACAATTCTTTAATACAAATTTCTTAGTTAGGCTTACCGATGTACTATCAACGCTGTCTTGCTTAGGTTAACATTAACTCCATTTGAGACAGCCAGGTGTGTTTTCTACTGATCGCACCTGAAGGATATATTTTAATGTTGAGGGAACAGACTCTGGTGCAATCATTCTTCTCACACATTATGTATAGGAGAGATCCATAAATTTGTGACATACCCTAGAGAGTCAGCATTACGCAAGTATGAGTGGTGGGCCAAAAACACAAAATAACCTCACGTATTACAGGTCGCCTCACGTATACGCTGGATTTTCCTCGTGTTTTGCTTAGGTTGTTGTGTGTAGCAGTGCTTCGCCCCATTCAATAATTGCGAACACTCACAAATCTCATCAGTCCTCTAACGGGAGTCAAAGAAACTATCAGTGTCAAAAAGGTGACCATAAAGGTGTTGCTTTTAGAGGAGTATGTTCACTTTACAGTTGAAGATGGTTGGTGTCATGTGAGGTTTAACCTGTTACAGTATCCAGACCGAATTGAGCCAGAGTGACTCGTGTCCCTTTTGTAGTGCGCTTTCTTCTTCTGGAAGAGAAGATAGTGTATATGGATAACGGGGTCACCGGATTTGGCCAAGGGCCTTCTTAAGCTTATCTGAATCAAATGGCTGCGTAGGCAGGTCAGCGACCTCATCATATATATTTTCTTATCCCTCTTGGAGGCGTGGCTAGATCAAGCAGTTATTTGCTTAGAGTCTCCACGTTTGTGACAATTAAGCAAAAACTCTCTGTTCAGCATTTCGTATACGCTCTTTTATGTTGAGCTATTTTGCCTCACTATTTAGATGATGTTCTGGGATCATAAGAAGACATCCGTGGTAGCTCGGAGTGCAGCATATTGGCAGGCTTGCAGCCTTTAGATGTGTGTGTTTTTTTAGACTAGGCGACAGACCGGCGATTAGTAGCACATGAGCGGCCGGCCAGTTTCTTTATCAGTTCCACCAGAGTTCTCTTCCTTTTCCCCAAGTACCACCGGCAGGCGACTTTGCACTTAGATACATTTCGGAGGTATGCGCCTTGAGATAAGAATGTTAGCAAACGTTGCATCCAAGATATTTAGGTGGCTGACAGTCGGTAGCGTAGTGCCATCGACGTGAACGTCCATGTTTGCGGCATCTGTATCTTTCCATGTCGTAAACAAAGTGAACGTATATTCGGTTACGCGAGGTGAAGAAACCGGAAAGACGGGGAGACAGCTGTTTATTTCAGAAAGTATTCGTATGTTCAAGGGTCTGATCTAGTTTACATATTGTGTTGTCGTCGGCATTGGAAATGATAGTAGCTCGTTCAAGTGGAAAGGCAGCTTGATATGCAGAAATTAAAGAGAAGTAGGGATAGAACACCGCCCTATGGAACACCTCGTTTAATATGCTAGGTTTTGAGGTTTCGTTCCAAAATTAAACCGACGGCTGGCGAATATTCATGTTTTTAGACAGGGGGAAGCGCGTGAATCTGCTATATCTTGCAGTAATATGCCGTGGTTGGCTATGTCAAAAGCTTTAGACAAGTCAAGAGCCACAAGCACCGACCTACGATGAGATTTTGCTGGCTCAGTCCGTAATTTATCTGAATGTTTAGGGCATTTAGAATGGTGGTAGTGTTATGCATTTTGCGGTCGGACCACATTGAAGTAGTTTGGTGCTGGGATTTATTTGGGTGTTGAAATGGGAGTTTTATTACGTTCCTCGACCATCCGGCTGTCTTAAAATCTTTATCATGAATCGTGACATCCACTGCTCAAATCTTTTCTATACCGCACACTTAGCATGCAAATATTCATAACCCTTTCAATATTTGTATGTATTTATGTATCCATAGTGTGGCGCTGTTATTTGCTGCACGTAAAGGAATATCCTCATTCATTTCCATTTCCGCTTCCGTTTCTGTTTTCTCATTTCTATTAATTTATGTGCGTACGTATTTGCTTGCGTATATCCGCCATACACGCCCCATATTCAAAACAACACTCAACATTGGGCACTTAAAATTTTGTATTCTGTGGCGCCACCAAACACTGGCGTTGCATACAACCAGGGGCGTAGCCAGAAAATTGCCTTGGGGGGATAAAATCAGTTAAATAAATAAAAAAAATGTTGTCTTTAGCTTTAACATTAAAGTACGTGTATTTAGATTATGTTATGAAAAAGGTTACATTAAAAACTCAAGCGCATGCGTCGGCTTTTCTGTGCCATTTCATCTAAAATTTCATCAACGGTAAAAATTTGATCACGGTGGATGCTAGTGATGCACAGTCAATCAATCGATTTTCACTTATCTTGTTTCTCAATAGGTTTAATCAGACTAAGAGTAAAAAAGATCTCTCGTTCGTTGCCGTTGTTACTGGAAGCGTACACAAGATTTCACACATTGAACATTAGGAAAGCCACAGAATCGCATTCCTGTAATATTAATCATAGATATATTGATCACCGAAGTACCTCCTTCAGGAATAAGTAGAAGTCAGTGCTTTTTGAGCCTATGCATGAGATCTAACGCATAGCTACAAAAAACTGAAAAGAAGAAACTGATCAATAGAAATAAAAATTTATTTAAAAAAGTCATATCTTCACGTTTTAAAATGTGAAAAACACATTATTTTTCATTTATCAAATAATTTGAGTTTTACATTTTGAAATGTGTTTTTGATCTGAGTAATGTATATATTACATTATAATAATGTGTTTTCCACATGGAAAATAATGTCAAATTTGCATTATATTTCAAATAGGAATGTATACTTCGAAAAATGCTGTAGTTTAACATTTATTTAAATGTGGAGAAGATCAAAGCACGAGAATTAGTATCGTTTACTTCGGCAAACAAACAGAACCGTAAGCAATGTTTGTATGTATGTTTATATGTAGTTTGTCGCCGTAAGGTAAGGCAGATAGAATCATGCAAATATTCAGACACCTGGAGTTTTCATATTGCCTTTTCATTCCGATGATGTATCGCGGTTGAGTCAAACGAGCAAACGCCTGAATTTATTATGTTCACGCATGCAATAAGTTGGTGATTTTAATCAATGTCGATTATGTTCGTTTAAGCAAGTTGGATCATTGAAACGATCATGTTGCCGAATGTAATCGAAACGTTGTGTGTTCGATTTTGCTGTTCTCTGATATGTATGTAGATGGCCGTTAGGCAAATTTAGAACGAAACTTCTTTATGAAATTATAGTAAAAGTTAACATGTACATTTGTATATTTATAAATTGCAGAAATCTTATGAAACAGAATATTATTAAAATATAAGTGTTCACTTCGTACATACATATGCTTGCCTATTAAAAATATATATCACTACAAGTAAATATGTAGCAGAATTATAAATAAATTTATTAACATAGACATAAAATCATCAAATATTTGAATTGTAACGACCTAAAAATCAAATGCTCCTGAGGCAAGGGGGAGGTGTTTAAACCCCCAAACACCACGTCGTCTACGGCCCTGCATACAACACTTGAAATCGGCGATTTTAAAATCATATATTGCATTATGAGCGTAAATAATATCAAATTACCAACTTCATAATCGATTTGCTATATTATCATTTCGCTAGCGCCGTCATTCATCATCATGCTGATGGTCCTTCAATGATGGTTGAGGGTTCCTCTACGACATTTGCTTGCCACAATTTTCATTGCCAGTGCAGTTTCTGCGGTCATTTTAATAAATAATTAATTCACACATAAATATTTATTGAATGTTTAAAAGCAAATAATTGTGTATACAAATGTTCACCACTGATTGCTTGAGTGTTTATGTATATATGCATGTGTACGTGTGTATGTTGTGTGTGTGTTGTTGTGTTGCGTGTGTTTGCAACATAATTGAATTGTATCAAAATATTTATAAAATAATGAATGAAATAAATGCAATAATTGAATTCGTGTTATTGGGTCGATAAATGTGAATTATAAAGGTATGTAAGTATGTATTTATTTGCTATCGAAAGTTGAATATTGTAATTGAGCACTCAATGGATGGTTTACCAACACAGTGAGCATCGGATCTGCTGTGGGTCGATGACAACGATCTCGGTAGGTAGCCATAAGAATTACGTGATTGCCTGAGCACTTAATTTGTTTATATGTTGCACATACACTATATAGTAGGGTGAGCTAAATAAAAAAAAACACGATTAGGGTTCCTTTTGTATAGTGAAATATTATTGAGGGCATCAAAAACAAATAGCTGCAACATGGTGCAGAACAAGGAATTCTCTTTTGAGTTGTTACTAACCGCTCTGGAATAATATTCTATAAAAGCTGCGCAATTACATACTGACCGCCGTGGTGTGATGGTAGCGTGCTCCGATTACTACACCGAGATCCTGGGTCACGCCCACGGAAAAAGCAACATCAAAAACTTTAGAAGCATGTTTTCAATAGAAGAACATTTTTCTAAGCGGGGTCGCCCCTCGGCAGTATTTGGCAAGCACTCTGAGTGTATTTCTGCCATGAAAGTTCTCAGTGAAAACTCATCTGCCTTACAGATGCCAATGGGAGTCCGCATTAAACAGTAGGTCCCATCCCGCCAATTTGTAGGGAAAATAGGAAAAATAGGCAGCACGACGCAAATTGGGAAGAGAGGAGCTCGGCCTTAGATCTCTTCGGAGTTTATCGCGCCTTACATTATTTGTATTCCTTTCATGAACATGAAATGGTATATAACTTGGTCCAGATGTTTGTAACGTGAGAAATATAGAAGATAGGCTCACCATTAAGTACACCGAATGATCAGGGCGACGAACTGAGTTGATATAGCCATGCCCGTCTGTCTGTCCGTCTTTCCGTCCGTCTGTCCGATCGTTCTGTTTGACCGCAAATTAGTCCCTCAAATTTTGAGATATCTCAATGAAATTTGCACAAGATGTATTTTTGGATACAATTCTA